>PDHP01000017.1:0-168279 GCA_003339455.1 Ophiocordyceps camponoti-leonardi (nom. inval.) | reverse complement strand
CGGGGCCCCCAAAGGGATCGCCCCCCCTTTTGGTGTTTTGTTTTTTCCTTGATGGGGGTTTTCCCCCCCCCCCCCCCCCCCCCCCCAGGTTTGTCTCGATGGCGCGTGGCTCTGCGAAGAGAAAAAAAGAGTCGATACGGGTTCTGGGAAGAGAAGCAAATAATTCTTGACCGACGGATCGATCGACGGTTGGTCCGTGGAATCTGTCCCTCCCTTTCAATTACACGTTGCCAGGTTTTTTTCTCTTTATTCAATTATTCGATTATGGCTTGCTTATTATTAGGTGATGTCTGTTCAGCCAATTCGTTTCGATCCAGCGGAGGGTTCATTTCCTCCCCCACTCTCCCTCCCCCTTCTGTTCCCCCTCCCCTCCCTCCTTATTGCTTCCCCCATGCGGAGGTGGTGGAGGAGGAGAAGGAGGAGTACGGATAGGAGGAGGAGGATGCAAGCCTGCAAGTGACAAGTAGCACGTTGAAGTCAAGCAAGACAAGACAAGACAAGACAAGACAAGATAAAAATAACAACAAACCATCCATAATACCACCCTCATATCCGTATGTACATACATTACATATCCCCTTTTTCCAGCATCACTTTTGGCTTATCAATTTCTCACTTTGACTTTCACTTTCCGCTACCTGCACGAAGAGCATTTTTACACTCCTACGCCTCTGCCGTTGCCGCTTTTCCTCCCGTGGCGCCCGCCCGCTTCAGAGGCTAACTAATAATTAAAGAGTGATAAACGCTACTGAGATCAACGTCTTACAAACTTTGTTTTTTTTTCTTCTGTTTTTACCCGCTTCTCCTCCTCCTCCTCCTCCTCCTTCTCTTTATAAATCCTCCTCTTTATATCCGTACTTCTCCTCCCCTCCTCCTCCTCTTCCTCATCCTTGCCTTCCCCCCCTCCTACCCCCCTCTTCCACATACCATCAGTATCACTATCAGGCTATCTAACCACCCACCCCCCACCCCAGCAACCAACCATCCCGCCTCTGCACTCCCACTTCTGCACCCAGCACCTCCCGCCTTTACATACAAAAATACGATTAGGCCAGTCCCAAAAGGCCCGCGACAAACTTGCGAGACGGCGCTCTCTTTACCTTGTCGGAATACGCAATCACAAATTACGGTACATACTCTTGGGACGACGCAGATGAGCCAATCTATCCCCCGGTCCGTCCTACCGACTTTATTGGCCGGCGACGCTCTGGCGATACGCAGCCCCTAAGTTCATCACCTCTCCCATCTTCTTTATCTGTGGCGACAGAAAAGGGTCGAGAGAAACGGCTCCTCGAAAATATCCTCCATCCGAGTCAGAAGCCTTGAGTCTGGCCGAGAGCTTCAAACTCGCAACTCTCACTCTTCTCCTCCCGCGAAATCCTCCTCTTCGCCACCGCCATGGCGTCGCCCGGGTTCGTCCTCGAGCAATACCGCCTCCTGCAGGAGCAACACGAGGAGCTATGCAATCATCTTCAGCAAATGTGTCCTTCTCGCCAACCTTCAGCCAGCAGCGTCTCGACGCGCTCCTCCAGCCCTTCTTCGTCCTCCACTCACCACACGCCCCCGCCACCGCCACCGCCACCATCTCGGTCGCCATCTCGCATCACCAGCCGCAGGCGTCGCGCGCGCTGCAGCGGCTGGCCCACCACAGCCGATGCTCTCGACACCATTGTCGATGAAGATACGCTCTGCGACATCACGGCCGAGGAGCGCCGACTGTCAGACGTCAACGAGGGCATCAAGCGCGCGCTGACAGAATTGCTTAACACCGACACCGTCCGCGGCGATAGCTCCATGCGCATGTGGGCGCAAGCTCGACTGATGGAGACGGAAAAGGAACTCCGCTCGGGACGCCGGAGAAGGACTCCTCAGTGCGCATGAGGGGATAAAGAGAACACCACTTTGCATGAACACTCGAGGAGCACAACGAAAAAAAAGGAGGGGCGGACAGAAGGTGGCAATCAGCGTTTTTTCTTCTCTTCACGTTTTGAATTCTCTTGTTTATATTCCTTTTTAATTCTTCATGCTGGATGACATGCAATCGGCGACGAACATGGAGATGGAGGAGGACGGGCGGCTCGCTGTCTACTCTACTGCTTGCCATATTCTCTGCGACGCCTCTTCTCCGTCGCGCTGTGATAGCGGAGCATGAGCTTGCGATGGATGAATGGATGTATGTACATGACAGGCGTCACAACTGAGACCGTTGACCAACTAGCGCAAGGCATCGGCGGCACTAAGAAGCTTAGCAGCCTTGTTCATGGTTCTCAATAGCTTAATGCGATGCGACGCTGCGTGGCCCGCCCTAATTCGCGGGCTTAGCTCCTTCGAGACTTGCCGAAGCTGGTTGGAGTTGAGAGATGGGAAGAAGAGTTGCCTTCCTGTCTGTACAAAGGGCTGGCCTGGAAGAAGCAAGTACGTCTGTATGCATGTGTCTACGGATTGCTGTCCAACGTCCAACGCGCGGCTTTTACGGATGAGTCGTGCTGTTACATCTCTCGTATCGGTCCGTCAATGACTGGCAAGACGTTCCACTCGCCCCTGTTTATGTCGTGGGTTGCTCGTGGCTCTGTAGGTTACTGGTTAGGTGAGTAGTAGGTTAGGTTATCTACTAGGCTAAGGCGTATCCGTAGGTAGGCGGGAGGCTTGGTCTGGACTTGTCGTAGTTTCATTCGCAGGGCGCGTGGGTTTTTTTTTTTCTCGTCTGCTAGGCGGAAGGCTATTTTCTACTGTCCATTCGCTTTGCGTCGGATCTGATGCTGTGAATGGGGAGGAGATGTGTGTGTGTGGGGGAGGAGCAGCGAGGTTTGCATCTCCGCTGAGCCTATTTTCGGATCGGAGCTTGGAGGCCGATTGTGTTTCGAGCTGCGTGTGTAGTAGCCTGCGTTGTGAGTGAGTCGTGACGGGTGAGGCCGAGGGCGATGGAGGTAACGAGGGCCGTTGAGCGTCGAGTCGAGGAGGTGGTGGGCGGTCGTTGTGACAATTTCATTCACTAAGTAATTGAGTCGAGGGAGCTTCTGGTAAGACAAGTTAGACGAGCATATTCTTAGAATAGAAGAAGAACCGGCTTCATTAGCTTAAGGAGTGATTTCAAGCTTCGCGGTTTAGCTTCTTCCTAACCGCCTCTATATCCAGGAACAGAAGCTCTGGTCCCGTGACCTGGCTTGGAGTCGGAGCACGTGATAGAAACGAGGCTTAGCCACTACGGCTTAGCCACATCACTTCGCAGCAAGCCACTCCAGCACACTAGTACGCAGCCTCAGCCTTGTCTTTTGCCTCGGCTGAACTTCATCAAACGCCAACTTCGCGCCTCTGCCCGACCCGCGTCTCCGCGACGGGACCTAATGTCGGTCCTACTTGAGACCAGCGTCGGCGACATCGTCATCGACCTGCTGGTTGATCATACACCCCAGCTGTGCGAAAAGCACGTATTTTCCCTCGCGATCCCTTTGATGTACCATCGCCCATCGCTAACTGGCGAGGCAGCTTTCTCAAGCTATGCAAAATCAAATATTACAACTTCTCCCCCGTGCACTCCGTTCAAAAGGACTTTTCCTTTCAGACAGGCGATCCTCTCGGTCCGCTTTCTTCGCAGTCTGATGGCGGATCCTCCATCTGGGGACATGTGTCTGGGGATCCTTCCCTTCGAACCTTTGCCGCCTTCTTCCACCCCAAGCTCAAGCACCTGGAGCGAGGCACCGTCAGCATGGCCACGGCCCCGCTAGCTTCTGATCCCGATACACGAGTTGCTGCCGCCCAGTTCATCATCACGCTGGGCGAGGAGACCGACTACTTGGACGGAAAGGCCGCCGTCTTCGGCAAAGTCGTCGAAGGCTTCGATACGCTCGAGAAGATCAACGGCGCCATCGTCGACGAGAAGGGCTACCCGCTTATTGACATTCGAATCAAGCACACCGTTGTTCTCGATGACCCGTATCCCGACCCCGTGGGTCTAAGGGCGCCCGACTCGAGCCCGCCGCCTACCGACGCTCAGCTGGAGACGGTCCGCATCGCTGATGAAAATGCTCTCCACGAGAACGATGGTCTCGACGAAGAGCAGCTCGAGCGTCGCCGTCGCGAACGCGAGGCCAAGGCCCAAGCCCTGACGCTGGAAATGATGGGCGACCTTCCGTTTGCCGAGGTCAAGCCGCCGGAGAACGTGCTCTTCGTCTGCAAACTGAACCCTGTCACAACCGACGACGATCTAGAACTCATCTTCGGCCGCTTTGGCAAGATACTCAGCTGTGAGGTCATACGCGACCAGAAGACGGGAGACAGCCTACAGTACGCCTTTATCGAATACCAGGACAAGTCGTCCTGCGAGGCCGCCTACTTCAAGATGCAGGGCGTTCTCATAGACGACCGCAGGATCCACGTCGACTTCTCTCAGAGTGTCAGCAGGCTGAGCGACGTCTGGAGGAAGGACACCAACGACAAGCGCAGGGCCAACGCCTCGCGAGGTGGTTGGGGTGGCGTGCGGGAGCTCGAGAAGCGGAGACAGTACCGGGCTGAGGTGGAGAGGCCAACTGAGGATGGCTACGGCATGGTCTACGGCGAGGAGGAAATGAGGGGCAGGCATGAGCGCGATGGGCGGGACAGGCTTATCGACGACCGGCCGAGGCATGCCGACGACCGGCCACAGCGCGACGACCGTCGTAGGGAGACCGATGACCGGCCGCCGCGTGGGGCTGATCGAAGTTCGGGTTATCGCAATAGACGCGCTGCGAGTCGGAGCCGGAGCCGGAGCCGCAGCCCGCCGAGGCGGAACAGGAGCGGCGACAGACACGCCAGAGGCAGAGACGACGACAGGCGGGGTGACAGGGGGAACCGAGATCGTCGGGACGGAGATCGAGGCCGCAGAGACTGGGAACGCCAAGACCGGGATGGCGCACGTCGTCGTGAAGATTCATATCGATCTAGACGGTGATGTCTTTTGCCTCCAGTCTCGAGTCAGAACGACTAGAATGACGTGCCAACGCCTGGTTCCGCCTCTGGAAATAAGATGATGACACCGATATGACCTTTTTCTGCATCATCTCTACCCGTGACTTGAAACGAACTATCGATCGCCACTCTCGCAACCTCCCAGCGCAAAGCAGCTTCTCCATAGAAGAGAAGACTGAAGTGCTAGCACCTGGCAACCGTGTCAACCCCCTCTCAACAGATGATACCAGCGGTTGGCGCCATCAAGCCATGGACCTGCTCAGAAGAAAGAAAGAAAAAAATTGTTGCCTCGCCGGGGTGAACATGGTGTTACTCTGGCCGTGCGGCCGACCTCGCACTCGTCCAATCCTCACACGTGAAGGAAATACTGAGACTCGTCATACAACAGGTGTCTCAATCCTGACGCCATCTTATCGAGCGCTCTCCGGATCTCCTTCCAAGAGAAAGCTGCCAGCTGTCTGGCATCACCTTTCTGCAGTCTGCACGGAGGGGCGGGGGGGCCGATGGTGTAACTACATGTAGGTAGTCTTGTGTGGTTGAATTCACGGCACACGCCCCTCCTCGCCTTGCCTGCCCAGTCCGCTTCAGTCTTGAACTCCTCTGAGCGTCGTTGACGAGGCTGGGTAGCTCGTCAGCTCGTACGTTTAGGGCTGTCACCTCGGACAGAGGCGACTCAGGACAAGGAGCGAGAGCATCCAAGAAGCTTTGGGGGGGTCACAGATACGATTGACGAGCTTTACGCCCATCCAGGAAATTCTCTACTTTCCGGTAGACCAACGCGTGCTTCATGTCCTTTCCGCCACTATCATCAAGGGGCCGAGCTCAATTCTCAGGAGACGGCATCAACGACATCGGAGACGCCGTCGATGAATCGATCTATGGGGGCGAGGAATCGCCGTCATGGACCCGGTTGCATCGCGGTCGACGGCCGGCTGCCAAGAAGGCGTGCCTGGCAAGGGGGGGCTAGCCGCCGGCTTCGTGACACAGAACCAATAAGGGGCTCAGGGGCCGTCCTCGCTTGCGGGTTGTCGTGTGTGTCACTCTCTCTGCTGCGACAGCCTGTCTCTGGCCGACACTGAGGTTCAAGTTTGAGTGTCACTTTGAGGTTGTTCACGTTCTCTCCTGCGGCCGTTCACGTTGATGTTTCCCTGGCATTGAAGATTTTTCCTGCTGTTTAGGCTGGCGTCTATCACCACTGTATGGGCTCTACGAAGGAACTTGTCCGGATCCTACGGACCAGCTCATATCACTGTTATCTACCTAGATAGGAGCTTGAAGCGCGAGTCTGCGACATGGCGAACACCACATACAAAAAAAAAACCCAATGCTACCAGTCGCGGTCCCGGCAGCGCCTTGATGCATTGCCCAATCGCCAACCCGGCAAGCGTCGTACTTCGGCTGACTGCGCAGTCGGCGTCGCACAAAGCATGTACCGTGCTTATACTGGGAAGCGCGGGACAAGTCGAGAAAAGATGGGGGAGTGAAAGGGGCTGGAAAGGGAGGGGGGGAAACCAGAGATAGGGAGATGGATGGGGCGGGAAGCTCCGAAAGGGTTCCGAGGACGAAGGAGACTGTTATCCTCGTGAGTTACTTTCTTTGCCTCTCCTAACCGATGGGCGAACGGCTCGTGACGAGGTGGCGAGCGGATGGAATTCGAGTCCGCGGACGGCCTGAGCTTCTTCAGGAGTTGTACTGGGCGAGACGCCGGCCATTGTTTTTTTGTTTGGCTTGGGAAAAGAGGTCATGAACGTACCAACCATTCGACGTCGATGTAGACGCGGAGCCGATGACATATTCCCGATGGATGGTCCCGAGCCGCATCTTTGCTCAGCGGTGTGCAGGCCGGCACGGCAGGGTGAACAGAGTGTTTTGATCCGAAGGGTGCAGCAGGGATGGCCAGTAAGTAGCCCAGATGGGATCACCCGGTTTTTGTTTTTCTTTTTCTCCTCTTTTTTTACTCTTTGCCTGTCCTCTTTTCTTCTCTTCTGGGTGGCGTGTGGGACAGAGCCTCTTGAGCCGCTCTCAAGAGAGGCAAAGGGAGGAAGAGAGAGATTGTAAGGAGGCAGTTGAGTGAGGCAAGCCCAGCAACGACGAGGAGCCTTCGTTGGCTCGCATCCACCTCTCTCCCCTGAAGACCGTTGACAAGACGCAAACAGGCCAGTTGGCGAACAAGATCACGCGTCACCCGGAAGCTTAGGCCTTAGTGGCTGGATGCCGAACCAACAGAAGCGGCGTGCCAACAGGATCTCGGGATGGAAACGATTCGAGGACCGTTTTTATCAGCGGAGCGGACCTGGTCGTCGTCACTACGATGACCCCCCCCCCCCCTCCTTCATCTCTCTCCGCCTCTCCCCCTTCCTCCCCGGATCTGAGCCTCGTGTACGGAGTGGGTGTGGAAAAACTTTCCCTTCGGCTGGTGTCCGGCTGCAGGACGCATCCGCTCTCTTACTCAGGGCTCGATGACGGCCACCCCAAGCTAAGGGTCCCCCCTTCAGCCTATTGCTCGCTCGACCTGCTGCCAGCCAACATCGGCAGTGACGACGAGCTATGCCCCAAGCTCCCAGCATCGGAGGCTCAGGGGACCGGCATTTGGGTGTCACCCCGACGTTGATGAGATTATTCACGAAAAGGGTCGAGTCGTGGATTTGCTCACGGCGGCGTAAACTCGTGGCATCTTGCATTGAAGGCACTACAGCTGCCTTGCTGCTATCTGATGAAGTAGGATACCGAGAAGAAGGCACGTTGACAACACAGATGATGGATCCAGCTAACTGCTTACTGATGAAGAGCGGCTGTCTCACATCCTTCTTAAATTCTTCGTTTAAATTTCTCGGTCCTGTCGGATGCCGTCACCCTACCCATTGCTTTGATACTCCAGCACGGTCATGGGCCATCGGCAGACGCCCAGGTGATTGGGTAGGTGGCTCCTGGAACTGGGACTGGGACCGGATATGTGTCTGCAAGGGCGCTGAGCCGGAATTCGGGGTCTTTTCAGCCTGATATCGGAGGATTGCCGCGGGAGGAAGCCGGGAGAGGTTCCCCTTTCCAGGGAGTAGGGATGAGTGGAAAAACTCGATGATGATGATGATTATGACGATGATCTAGGTGACACAGAATAAAGGATTGTCACCATGAGACGACGAGGAGAGGGACGAATAATAGACAAGGAACGATGATGATTCGATAGACCTTTTCTCCCATCAAACGACGATGCAAATAGGACGCGGCTCGGTGGCGTCTTCGGGGGGTCAGTTCTCGCCGTATTGGGCTGTTTGATGCGAGACTGGCCCACCTTCTTCCTCCTTTCAAGTCTCACCGCTTGCTTTCTTTTTTTTCTCCTCCCTTTTTTTTTTCCTATGAGGCTCTGCGGGAGGATGGATTTTTCCTTTCTTCTTTTGTGGATGTCAACGGGCTCCCAACGAGGAGGCTCTGCCGCTACCGCTGCCGCTGCCGCTGATGGCGGCTGGCGGTGTGCTGTGCCGTGCCGTACGGATCCTGCTGCTTAGCCGTTGGAGCCGGGGGGGGGGGGATATGTCGGTCGAGGAGGCGCACGCGGGAGCATGGTTGACAGGTTGGTTGGTTATTGGGGATGGGATTAAAAAACCCGCGGCCCTTGGGTCCCGTCATTGTAAAGGCTTGATTCCTATCTTTGGTTGAGGACAGGGATGGGGTTTATAGCCCTGTGATTGCTACCAAGAGGCAAAGACCTCGTATCTTGAATTGCTTTTACTCGAGGACTATCCGTAGTTTAGAGCGGACTTGAGGATAGGGATAGGAAGTCTTGAGGTTCATGATCAGTCATAATTTAAGTGATTGAGATGCAGATGAGCAGTCATATTAGCATTTTGATATTGATGGATGCTGTGATGGTGGGAGGCAGAAGCCGGATGGAAGGATAGAAGCAAAGGGGAGGAGGAGGGGCAGCATGAAGAAAAACTGCACGCCCCCTCCCCCCCTTTTGTGATTCTCCCCCCTGGTAAGTGTCATCTAGGATGAGAGCGTGTAACCGGACTGGGAAGTCTGGGACTGAGCTATAGTCAAAGAACTGCAGAAAGCTTGGATGAACGAGAGGGGCAGGGGTGGGAGGAGGTAAAGGAACCCTGTACTGGATGTTGGCTCGGGGGCGAGGTTGTGGCGTCGATGGAAGAACGCGTGTTGGAGATGGATGGACTTGGATTTGGGTGAGCCGCGTCGATTTGTTGAGACGGGTTTAATGCAGGCTTTTCATTGAGTGGTGGATGGGATGGTAGACGGATATGGAGAGAAAAGGGGGTTTGTACTACTGTTGGCTTTGTGGAAGAGGATATGTAAGGACGATAGGGGAGAAGGTTGAAGTTAGCTAAGTGATATGATACCGTTGGGAGAAGATGCAGTGGTAGAGGTAGAGAGTAAGATACGAGAGCATAGAAAAGGCTACGACTGCATATCCTGAGAAGTAGTTCGCCCCCTGAAGCTGGTCAGTCACCAACAACGCGGTTGACGTGCCGTCTTCCCTCCTGACAAGGACATCCGTCGTCTATGAAGGAAACAAATTCTAAGACCAACAGAAGGCCTACCTACCTACCTAATCAGATCCGGCCCGCTTCCCCCCCTTTCCACATTCATAACCGATGCCATGTCCTAGATCCCTCACAACTCTGCTGGTTCCTTACATGCTCCCCCCTCCCCTTCCCCTTCCCTGACCTTGACAAAAGCCGGTTCTTCGTCGTTCCGTTATGAACTTGTGTGTGTGTGTGTGTGTGTGTGTGTGTGTGTGTGTGTGCCTGCCAGGCTGCCATGCGTTCTCCTGCAGCCAGCCGGGGAAAAAGGACTCAGGTTCTCTTCGTCCATCTTTCTGGCGGATCATTCGGCCCGGAGGACTGACATCCGCGGCGGACGAGCTTGGGGAGGGTTTAAAGGAAAAACGGAAGGGGGGTGCAGGGTTTGAGTCTGCCTTTTGCAACTTAGACGTACCCTCTCCGGGTGATGGCATCTCTGGATACCTACGCGGAGCTTCTTCTTTTGCCCCCTTTACCCCCCCCCCCCTCTGCTCTCCTCTTCTCTTCTGTTTTACACCCCTCCCCTTACCCCCCAAAAGAAAAGCCTTGCTACCCCTACTCTACTTTGTGTCTGTCGGACCGTTCCCATTACACAGCAAAGCTGGCTGCAGATGCTTGGCTGACAGGGGGGGGGGGGAGGAGAACGATGAGCGAGGAGTAAGAAAGGGGGGGAAGGGGAAAGAGAGGGGAGGGGAAGGGGTAAAAGGGAGGGCAGACAAATGAGTGGATGGATGGATAGACGACAGGCGGAAGACCGTTGCGAATCGTTGACAAGAGTCCATGAGGATGAGGGGAAGGGGAGACTGACTCCCTGCAAACAAGGACGAGGAGAAGGAGGGGGAGGGCGGCGGGCATCAGACTGACTGCAACAGGCAAAAGTCGTACAGACAAGGTGCAACGGCGAGACGGAGCTAGCAGAGAAGGACTCCGTTCGTCCGCATCTTCTTCTCCCACACCCCCCCCCCCCCTCTTCCTCCTGCTACTCCGTCTCTTGTAGGCTTTCTTTGATTCCTGAGAGGTCAGGGTTAACTGGGGTCAGGCTCAGCGAGAGGAGCCCAAGGGAAAGATTACGCCCCCCCCCTCCATCTTCTCGTCTGCCTGTCTGTGTTCCCCATATCCCCCCCGTCCTATTTTTGCGTTGCGCTTCCTGGCCTTATATGGTCGTCTGTACTTGTCTATCTTTCCTTGACTACAAGCGAGCAGAGAAGAAAAAAAGACGACAAAGGAAGAAGGAAAAAAGTAGGAGGGAAGTAGATAAGAGATAGAACAAAGTCATGCGGACATCCTTTAACTTGACGAAGACCAAGGAAACTCGCGACGAAAGCATACACGGAACTAGGTTCAAAAAGAGGGGGGAGAAACGAAGAGAAGAGCAGAGGTGGAGAGGAAATAAGAGATAGACAGCAAGGAGACGAGGAGAAAATCATACCAAGGACGAGGACGTAATAGAACAGGCAGAGGCGGGGTGGGAGAGGAGAGAAGGGTAAACACGCATCGACAAGGTCGGGCGTCAACCAGCCAGTTTCCCACCCCTTTCCCCTCTCCTCTCCTTTTTCAACAAGTCCATCCCCCTGCCCCCCTAACCTCTCTCTTTTCCCCCTCTCTCTCTTCTTCTATTCTTCTTCCCCTTCTCTTACTTCTCTCTCTCACTCACATCTCTCAAAACCAACTACGCAACAACTCATCCGGGAAGAAGCAGGGCAAGCAGCACATGCACCACAACGACGTCCTGTCACCTCCTTCGAAACCGGGTTCCCCGCCGCCGCCGCCTTCACTGACTGGACGTCGCGGCATAGGCAGCAAACGACTTCGAGACATCAAGGTACTAAAAAGGCCTTTGCCGTCGGCGGAAGAGAAGAGAGAAGGGGGGTAAAAGGGGAATCGTTCAGAGACGACGGGCTTCCCTTCCGGGTACAACCTTTCCCCCCCCCCCCCCCCCTTTTTGATACTTGTTTTCTTAATCCCCTCGGCAACGGAAAAGCCTTTTTTTCTTTCTATCTTCCTCTACTCTCTTTCTTCCTTCTTCTCTTCTTATTTTCTCTTCTTCTCTTCTGCTTACCCCGTTGTGCCTGTATGTCTGTGTGTTTTTCTTTTCGTTCCCCTCTCCCCCCCCTTGTTCCCTCTCGTACACATACCCTGCTCCTCCCCCCCTCTTTAACTGTCGACTTTGTTAATATTCAACTGCAGCTCTTCCATCATGGTCACCACCACCTGCTTTCCTCCGACTGCGGCTGCGACGAGGCGATATTCTTCCTTTCGAACTCCGTACTTACCTTCGTATGTGGAGAGGAAGTCGGCTGAGCATCTGCGTCGTGAGCCGAGTTGCAGCGGGATGGCGGATCGGGAGGGTGGCGGAGTGGAGGACACGGCTTCGCAGAGGAAGAGGATCGCAGTTGCGGTAAGAGTCTTCGTCTTCTTCTTCTTCGTCATGATTCCTGAATATCTGCCTGTTTCTCCCTCTCTCTGTCTTCCCCTCTCCCTCTCTATGTGTGTGTGTTGCGTGTGTATGCTTCGCTCTGTTTTTCCTTGCTTTCTCCCCCCCCTGATATTCTCTCTTGATACTCATACCATACGCTTTCCATTCCTCTATCCTCACACACCATCACTCAATCTTCTCTTCCCTGTCTACCTGTATAATGTTTCCTCCCCTTATCCCTTTCTCCCCCCGCCTTACCCCTGAGAGACAATGTTCGGTGGGGGCTGATGCGTCAGAGAGCGAGGATCGGACGCCGGGGTTTGAAAAAATCACAGTGTGGACGCTGTCGCAAGAGAAAGATCCGGTGCAGCGGCGATGCCGGCAACGGCGAGCCCTGCGTCAATTGCAAGAATGCCGGCTCCGAGCCCTGTCAGTTTCTCCGGGTACGAGATGGATAAGAACCGTCCCCCCTTTTCCCCCTCCCCTTTACCTTCCCCCTCCCCCTCCTCTATCCTCTCCCCTCGGCCGGCTGCCTCTTGCGGCGCCCAGGGCTTACAAAGAGCTTCGTCTTATCCATCAGGTCTCGTCGCAAGAAGTCGCCCATGTCAAGCCGAGCGCCTTCACGTACGATGTCAACGCCTCGCGCAGCGTTCAAGCTCGAACCTCGTCCGCCGCGTCCCCTATATGCCTTCCTATGACGGGTCTCCACGATGGCCTAAGTCTCGGCGAAGCTTCGACACCGTCAGGGAGACGATTGGTTGAAGGGCCAAGAGGAGAAGGAGTCCCACCAACAACATCAATATCCAGCACATCATTAACAACAACAGGGGTCGATGCGGCAGGGGGAGGAGGGGGAGGCGGAGGAGGCAGCTCACCGACGACGGGCGCATATGGAAACAAGCAGTACTATGCCGCGAATGGCTGGGCCAACGGCGGAGGGCCAAACGTATACGGCGAGGACGTTGGTGTCGACTACGCCATATGCTCACCGCCGTTCACCACAGTCGCAGATGATGCGAGCCCCTATCGACTGACATCAACGACGAGAGCGAACGGACTCATGTACATGGATGCCGAGACGACTTATGGCTACGGCGGCGTACCGCCGACTTTACGACCACCCACAGCGGCCGAGACGAGCTGCCTGCCTTATCACCACCAGAGCCTTGGGGGCATATCACGTCCGGAGCGTCTGCCGGGGCGCGCCGGACCGACGACGGCATATCGGACGCCTGACTATCGAAGAAGCGGAGAGGCGCCTTCCGGTCTCAACGGCGGCTACCACGGCTATGCGAGTGCGACGCACCTAGCCTTTGGCGGGCCCGAGACGGCCGGGTACGCGCTTTCCGACCCGGCCTTCAGCGCGCCAGGGGGTATGACGGCCCCGACGACAACGACGACGACGACAACAACGACAGCCGAGAGCGATCACCAAGTCCCATCGTTGTTTTTCCGGCCGCACGACGGCTGCAGCGCGCTTGCGACCGAGACGAGTATCAAGGGCTCGGGCGACGAAGGCAAGCCATCTTCAAGGATGCGGAGCTGAGTAATGGATGATGATTTGAGGGTATTTTCCCGGCTGTCGTAGAGGCGTCTTGGGGCACGGATGATTGGGAAAGACGGAGGGAGAGGAGGGACGGATAGGAAGAGCAGAGTCGGCCCGCCGGGACGAGGAGGAGGCACGGGGGCAGCAAAGGGCTTTACCAAGTGTGTTTGTGCATTTTTGACTGTAAAATCTCGGGTTATCACTGGTATACTGTTGCTGATATATCTGGGCATCATATTTACACTTCGTCTTCTTGCTTCTCTTGGGGAGTTTACTTTCTGATAAAGAGGAGATAACGGCTGTGATGGATACATGGCATTCCATTCTCCATGAGGATGTAGGACAGCCATGGATTCAGAAGTATGTAGGTCTATGTGACAACGGCACATAGTATGTACGGATAGTCCCATAGTCATGATACCAGTTCTGACATGTCTCGGTTATTTGAGTCGTCCTGGTCCCTGGCGGCGTGTGAGAGGAGGAGCACGACAAGGTGGAGGCGAGGAAGCGAGGAGCCAACCTAGTAAGTATGTCAGAGGAAATCCATGGCTATTCGCTCAATGATCCCTGATGGATCTGAAATGGTTCATCCTTGGCCGTTCTATCGGACGAACGTGTGTATGTATGAGATGTTGTGAAGGGAAGAGGCTCATATGCTCTGATACAGAGTGCTGTGGTCTATGTGGTGCTGAATCTGATAGCTTCGGCGTCATTACCCTTCACATCATCCTCGTCTGATGCGACAAACCAGAATCCGTCGTCTCAGAACACAAACGATGCCCGTGCTTGGTCCCTACAAAGTACAGACTGAATACGGATACTAGAGGTGTCACTCATGATAGGCGAGGGCCACCCCTGTATCCATGCTAGAGGTTCTCAGGAGGAAAAGGAAAAAAAAAACCCCCCGGGGGATCGGATCGGATCAACTGCCGGGGTAGGGTAGCTCCCCCGCAGTTGCGGGACGCCCCGAGACTCAGAATCGACCTTGTCCTTTGCTTCTACGAACGCAACGACAAGCCTCGGTCAAGCTTCATCAGCCTTCCTCCTATATTACGATAGAAGCAGAGACAGCTACGACCATCCCAATCATCTGATCAGCCTCGATCGAAAAGAACCTTTTGGGCGCGGTCGAGAATCGTCGCCATGCAGCCGCCTCTGTTCCGCCTTCGGTGCGGCGTCAACTCGTACGAATGGGGCAAAAAGGGCCTCAAGTCTGCCGCCGCCCGCTTCGCTGCCGCTACGCCGTCCGACTCTTTGTCTATTGAACCCGAGAAGCCATATGCTGAGGTGCGAAGAGCCAGATCGTCCCTCTTTGCTTCTTCTTCTTCTTCTTCTTTTTCCTTGAGTACCTTCCCGAGAGCTCACCAGTTGTCGACCACAGCTATGGATGGGCTCCCATCCGTCCAACCCGTCTCGCGATGTCGTCTCAGGTCGTGCCCTGTCTGACCTCTTCGTCGAAAACAAGGCGCTCCTCTCCGTCGAGGTTGCTGCCCGCTACGGCGACCGTCTGCCCTTTTTGCTCAAGGTGCTCTCCATCGACAAGGCGCTATCGATCCAGGCGCACCCCAACAAGAAGCTGGCCGAGAAGCTCCACGCCCGCGATCCGGGCAACTACCCAGACGACAACCACAAGCCGGAGATGGCCATCGCCATCACCCCTTTCGAGGGCTTGTGTGGCTTTCGTCCGCTCGCTGAGATCTCCCATTTTCTCGCCACCGTGCCGCCCCTTCGGAGCCTGGTAGGAGACGACAACGCGCGCCGTCTGGCCGAAGTGGCAGCCTCTCAGCAAAATGACCATGACGAAGGCGCTCGGGCCGCATTGCGCTCGGCGTTCAACGCCCTCATGTCGTCGAAGGCGGAAGACGTCTCGCGTGAGGTGGCCAACCTAGTCGGCTTAGCCAAGTCCGAGAGCGCCGGCTTTGCTGGCGGTGGCGTTTCTTCCTCAGCAGGCCAGGATCTGGCGGAGCTGGTGACGCGCCTCCACGGCCAGTTCGGGCCTGACATCGGTCTTCTCGTCCTTTTCTTCCTCAATCTCGTCAAGCTGCAGCCCGGCGAGGCGTTGTTCCTCGTGGCTGACGATATTCACGCCTACCTGTCTGGTGATATTGTCGAGTGCATGGCCGCTTCGGACAATGTGGTGCGGGCAGGCCTGACGCCCAAGTTTAAAGACGTAAAGACTTTGGTCGACATGTTGACGTACCGCTGCGCGCCCATCGAGCAGCAGAAGATGGCGCCGGCCGATTACCCGTACGCGACGCTCAACCGCACAGCCTACAGCTCGGGCTCGGCCGTGGTGCTATACGACCCGCCGATTGACGAGTTCGCCGTGGTGCGCACCCTGCTACGCGGCGTCGGCGCCAAGGCGACCATGGAACCTGTCGACGGCCCCAGCATCGTCATCTGCACCACCGGCCGGGGGACCATCGCCGTGGGGCCGACGCGACACGACATGGCCGAGGGTTTCGTCTTTTTCGTCGGCGCCTCGGCCGAGTTGGTTCTAGAGTCGGCGGTTGGTGATGAGGAAGAGTTTACCACGTTTCGCGCCTTTTGCGAGCTGCCTGACCAGAAGCCGCGAGCCTCCGTGTAGGCTGCGTTTCTACATACATACTTGCTACCTGCCCATTGCCTTTGGTAGGCCTGTATATATACGTACATGCATACGCACATGGAAGAGATAGAGCTGGCCAAGACGAATGTTCATTAATCGATGACGGCCGAACCGACTCCCCGAGGTGCTGATACAGCCTCTGTGTCTTTGTTGGCTCTTCTCAATGCACGTGTTAACATGGTCCAGCGCCGGGTCCGCACCGTACAGTGCATGAAACTAAAAGTTATCACTGTGGGCTCACCGCCCGCTACGCGTCAAATACTGCCGCTACTACAACAAATGACGTTCAACAGCAATATCGACGACGACGACAACGACGACGGCAACGACGACAACGACAACGACGACAACGACACCGGCTCATCTATGACTTCGAACTACTCACATGGCCTTGTCTTCAATGCATGCAGACTGGCCCAGTCCCGATAATCCGGCTCCCTGCCGCTTCCCGGGCGCTGTCACCTGCCTTCGGTGCCCTGCATCCAAGAAGCCCGTGGCGCGGTTAGAGCGCAGGTGGCATGCATAAGTAGGCTGAAGCTTCCCATCCAAGTCCTCACACTTTCGCCTTACGGCTTCAACCCGGCAGACTACGGCAGTAGCCCAAGAAGGCCGAAATCCAGCTTCTTATCAGTTCGGCAACCGCTTCAATTTTTACGATACAGTTGTCATCGACGACTTGGGTTTCATTATCAATCAAGAGTTCCCTCTGAAGAACAGAATCGCGGTCGGGAAAAAGGAGAGCATAGCAGCAGCTTCATTCCTAGTGACGATATCAGCATAATCGACGGTAGCCCCGACAGTAAGAGGATCAGTGACTGAGATTTGAGTAAAAAAGCTTTTCAGCGACTAGCAAGGTCCATCGCATAAAATCATCATCATGTCTCAGCGCAACCGCAGTGGGCGCGGGTCCAACCGCAATAACGGCAACAACACGCACGGCGAGGAGGCGCAGATCTGGGAGGCTTGCAAATCCCAGATGGCGGACATCGTTACGGGCATCAACGCGGAAAACGACAGTCTCCGGGAACTTGTCGCCCAGGACAAGCAGGTCGGTGCCGCGGACCCGGACAAGGTCCCGACGGATTCTCTCAAGCAGATGGAGCAGCTTTGTCGCAAGGGAGTTAAGTTCTCCGAGTCCAATGTGTCCAGCCTCAAGGCAGTGGTGGAGCAGCTCAAGATTCTGCGGGCCGTCGTGGTAGCCAAGGAGCAGGCCGAGGCGACATCGTTGTCATCCGGGACGGGTAAGAGAGCGGCTCGGGACAGCGCGGCGGCGGCGGCGACGGCGGCGACAACGTCGCTCTACGACTTTGACGGTGCGGGCGACTCCCCGGTACCGAGCCCGATGGCCGGGGGCAGCGGTGGTGGAGGTGGAGGTGGAGGAGGAGGCTCTTCGGCGTCGACACGTAAGCACGGCGACCGGTCCAGCAACCGAGACAGCATGCCGCCCAAGGCCGACAGCGTCGAGCCACAAGGCCCCGGTGGTTCGGGCGGTGGCGGTGGCAGCAACGGCAGCAACAATAACAACAACAACAACCGGTCGCGGGTCGTCTTCTTCAAGGGCGACGCGGTAGCATTCAAGCCTAAGGCGGCGAGCGGCGAACCGACGTCGGACTGGATACTGGGCGAAGTGGCGCAGGTGCTGGGCGAGGGCAAGAGCAGACGTTACAAGGTCCTCGACATCGAGCCGGACGACCAGAGCAAGCAGAAGGAGTACCGGTCGAGCGCCAGCAACATGATCGCCATCACGGCCGAGAGTCAGGCGGGGATGCTGCGGGACTGGGAGGCGGGCAAGGTGGTGCTGGCGCTGTATCCCAACACGACTACCTTTTACAAGGCCGCGGTCCATAGCATGGACGGGGGCGGACGGGTGAATCTCAAGTTTGAGGGGGAGAACGACTCTACTACGCTGCAGCAGGTGGAGAGGCGGTTTGTGATCGAGTATCGGCCATAGATGTCTATCTGGTTTGGTAGTTTTGACGATTGATGCGGCGTGACGGTCTCTATGTCTAGGTGCGGATAGGAGCAGGTAGGTATCTTTTAAGTGAACGGGGAAACTGGTTCGGCATTTATAGTGAGTTTAAAAGAGAAGTTTGCCCACGCGTTGCTAATAGTGTTCGTCGGTGGTGTCTAAGATGATGATGTTCTATCGGCATCTTGTTGAGGATCCTTACGTGCATGATGTCTGATAGAAAAAATCAAGGACTAATAGGAAGCAATAAGCATACATCATGCAATAGAGGATGAAGTTATGAAGTTATTGGTTACTACGGATACTAAGCAGCTACCTATTCCATCGTCCGCCTCCTTTTCATAGCGTGATGCGATGCGCAGCATACATACATACACCGAAAGTCCATCCTGTCTGTCTCAGACGAGTTCGAGCACGTGAGGCGCAGTTCCCGCTGCAGGGGTAGGACCGGGACTGGGTGGAAAGTTAGGTACGTGAACGCCTATCGTTTTGACTGCAGCGACGGCGATTCCTCATGTTACTCTAGCGTGTATATCCGTACTCCTGTTCTCCTCTCGCGGATATAATCGGCTGCGCCGCGCCGCGCCGCCCCTGCGTAACGTTATTCTTTCTTTATTACTATCGCCTTCGTCTAAGCCCGCCAAATCATTCTCTCTCTGTATCCGTTTTCTTTACCAGATAACAATCATTACACATTTACGGAGTATAGAGAGGTTGAGACGATATATCGGTGACATCCTGTGCTTGAAAAATTGCGCATGCGTTTAAACACACAACAAACGATGTATGTGACGATGTGCGGGAAGTAGGTAGTGTATAATGCAGGACTGAGCTCGCACATGAAACGCGGCAGCCGTGTGCAAGGCCGAGTACGGGATTACGGAGGACTAGTATTTCAAGGTGAGCGGCAGGGGAAACTCGTGCGACTAGTAGCCCCTTCCATGCTTGAAACCCGTGTGTGTCTAAAAAAAAACGTGACTAGCACCTACAATGAACCACCACCCAAAAAGCACCAAGCAAAGCAAGCTCCAGCAGGCTCCAGCACCAGTCATACTCACCATTCAACCATCATCATCTCTCCATCTCCCCCCCCCCCCCGTCGTCTTCTTTCTTCCTTTCCTGCCTCCTTTTTCGCCTTCTTCCCCCCCTCGCTCGTTCTTTCGTGCTTGTTTTTTTTTTCCCCTTTCCCCTTCTGTCTATCCCTACCCTCACACGCATCGCTTCGTCCGGCTGCGCCCGGACGCAAGAAAAAAACAAACCCCTTGCGCGCTCGATCCTTACCTACGAAATTTCCTTCCTTTTTGCTGTAACGGTCACACGCAATCCATTGACAAGGGGCGCTGAAGGGGGGTGGGGAAATCGTCTTTTTTTTTCCAACGACCAGGCGGGAGAAAAAAAGAGAGACCTCTTTTGAGAAAACTGAATTGGCGCTCGCGCCCTGACGCGTCTGTTCGTACATGCTTCTCTTTTCACTCGGGGCGCCGGGGGGTTTCATACTGATAAAGCTGACTTTTGAAGATCAAGGAAGAGGGAGAAGAAAGCGATACGGTCGTCGTTGCGTCGGGCGATTCGCGAAAGAGAATCGCTACCGACCTTGCCCACCTAGGTAGGTAGGCAGGGCATATTCGAGACGAGGACAATTTTTTTTCTCGGGTGGAGGGAAAGAGAGAAAAGGAAGATCCAGCAGTCATGGGCGGTCAAATCTCGAAATACATGGGGCGCATGTTCGGTTCAAAGGAGATGCGCCTCCTGATGCTTGGCCTCGACGCTGCCGGCAAGACGACGATCCTCTACAAGCTCAAGCTCGGCCAGGACGTCACTACCATCCCTACCGTTGGCTTCAACGTCGAGACGGTCACGTACAAGAACGTCAAGTTCAACGTCTGGGACGTCGGTGGCCAGGACAAGATACGGCCTCTGTGGAGGCATTACTTTAGCGGTGCGACTTTCCCCATCCCGTCTCTTTTCCCCCCCTCTCTCTCTTTCAGACACATTTCCTTCTGACACTCCCTCCCAATCTCCAGGCACCCAAGGCCTCATCTTCGTCGTCGACTCGGCCGACCGCAACCGCATGGACGAGGCTCGTCAGGAGCTGCATCGCATCATCAACGACCGCGAGATGAAAGACAGCCTGCTCCTCGTCTTCGCCAACAAGCAGGACCTCAAGGAGGCCATGAACCCGCGCGAGGTCACAGAGGCACTGCAGCTGTCCAAGCTCAAGGACAAGGTCTGGTTCGTCGTCCCCAGCTGCGCCACCACCGGCGACGGCCTGCTCGATGGCCTCGCCTGGCTGTCCAACAACGTCAAGGCTCCGGCCACCGGTTCCCAGCAATTGAAGAAGTGAAGACGAAAGTCTGCATTTTTTTTCCCTCCTCCTCCTACACGTCCCTGTCCTCCTTATTCTTCCTCCACTTCTTCAACCCCTGAACCACATGTCCATCATCATCATTCATAATAAGGCTTCGAGGCAAAGGTCACATTGCCTTGCCGCCGCCGGACGCGGACGACGATATGAGGATCATAGATCCAAGCAAGACGTTTTTCAGTGACGAGAGCCAGAAAAAAAAACGGTGACAGGAAGTCAGAATCTTTGGGCTCCCCTTTTTTCCCCTTTCTCATTGGTCTTTTTGTTCCATTTCCTCATGCATCTATCTGCCTTCTTTCCCAATGACGTTGCACCTGTTGTTGATTTTCTCTTTCTCGTTTGCAACAACTCATTTCCCCCTTTTTTTCACAATCTCGTTGCCTATGATTTCTTCTGACTGTTTTCTTTTCTCCTTTCTTTGCTTCTTTTTCCCTTACTGTGTCGAAATACCCGCGAATCGAATCCTCGGAAGGAAGAGGACGACATTTCTCTATAAACTAGCACCTCCCCCCCAAACATCTACCTAATCAATGTCTAGAGCTCTCGCTGGGGGAGCTTCGATGGGCCCTGAATTGTGAGGGATGAACATTGTACAGACGGAGAAAAAAATAAAGGTGTAAACAAGATTTCATCCCGTCGTCCTGGCCAACATGCTGAAGCACGTGACTATTGCTCACTTCCGTGTTCCAAGGCGCTACGAGAACTTCTACGATGCAGGCTAAGAACCGTATAGAAACGCCGCCTCGAGGGCCCCCTCTCCTCAGCCCGTAACTCCTCGCTGATGGCAATGAATATATACAATGAATGCCGAAAGAATTGTAAAGAATAGATGAAAAAAAAAAAGGCGGATGAAATGTATGTACGCGATCGTGAGAAACAAAACGGAGATCATATCACTCCTTCATCCGCTTCGGCGGCCGCAGCAGCGAGTCATCGGGAAGACCACTTCTCTTCGTGCCCGGAAGGCTGCTGGTGCGAATGTCGTTGTCGTCCTGGCTGACGCGGCGGTGCGGATACTCCACCTTGAGACCGTCGAAGGCGTTGGCGCTGACGCGGTCTCCCGTGCTGAAAAAGGACGACTGTAGCGCCTGCGCCGCCGTCAGCCTCTTGACCGGGTCGTACTCGAGGAGCCCGGCCAGCAGTCGGTAGCCTTCGGGACCGAGCGAGGACAACGGCGACGGCGCCGCCGACGACGAGCCGGATCCTAGCCCGGCGTTGGAGATGGTGTTGTAGTACCACTTCTCCAGTAGGGAGCCGGGGGCACCGGCGCGCTGAGGCGACGACGACGCGGACCCGGAATGGGCGTGATGGTGCTGAAGGTGATGGGCGTGATGCTGCGCCTGCTGCTGTTGCTGTTGATAATGATGATGATGCTGCTGCTGCTGCTGGAAGTGATGATGGGTTGACGGCGCCTGCAGCGTGCTCAGTTGACTGAACTCGGGCATCGTGGGCAGCAGCGGCCAGCGTTCACGAGTGGGCATGCCCATGATGTCGACGATCTTCTGCATCTGGTTACGCTGAAAGGGTACCGTCTTCTTACTATCCATCTTGGCCTCTTCGCCCTTAAATATCGGACGCAGGGATAGCAGCTCTGCAAAGATGCAGCCGACAGCCCACATGTCGATGGCCGGGGTGTAGTGGAAGGCGCCGAGGATGAGCTCCGGGGCGCGATACCAGATGGTGACTACAACCTTATCGCCGCTGAAGAGCGAGTGCAAGGGTTTATCGAAGCGTCGGGCCAAGCCCAAGTCGCCGATCTTGACCTCGCCGGCCGACGTGACCATGATGTTGGCGGGTTTGAGATCGCGGTGTAGCACCCAGTTAGTGTGTAGGTACTGACAGCCGTTGAGTAGCTGGAACATGATGCTTTTTACCGTGGCGGGGGGGATGGGGTGGCGAGGTTGCTGGGTGTGGTGGTGGATGATCTGAAGCAGGTCGTGCTCGGCATACTCGAACACCATGAAGATGCACTTGTCCTCGAGCAGGATCTCGACCAGACGGATAACGTTGGCGTGGCGCAGCTCGCTACAGAGGCTCATCTCGCGGATGGCACTCTGCGAGATGCCCGTGTAGCTGATCTGTTCGCCCTCCTTGTCCGGCTTGAACTTCTTGATGGCCACTTCGGACGAAAACGGGGCGCCATCGGAGGCAACCGACTGCGGAGGCGGGCCGGCGGAAGGGCGGCTGACGGCTTTGTAGACGCGACCGTAGGTCCCACTGCTGATGAAGCCGACGATGCGGTATCGATCCGTCACGCGGGCCCGAGGCTGGAAGCCTGACGGCCGGTCATGGTTGTCTGATGAGAGAGTGTGAGCAGACGACGAGGAGAAGGGGGGAGCCTTGTGGTGAGGAGCGTGGCCGCCGTTGCGTAGGCGCAGGGGCATCGTCGTCGTTTAAGCATGTAAAATGAGGGAGGGAGAAGGGGACAAGGGGACAAGAGGTGATGCCAACCACGGTCATTATGCGTCCATGATGTCGTTGACGTGCAACGAGGAGCTGGGGGAGTTGGAAGATAGGTTTCGAAAGGTGTGGATAGGCAGAAGAGAAAGGGAAGAGGATGATAATGGAGAGAAGAGAGTGAGTGAGGGGCAGAAGCTCAACGTCAAGCCACGTTCGTGCACGACAGTAACAGCAACTGCGGTACCTAGTGGAGGATGATCTGGAAGATGTGTGGTCATGGACAGTGGCGTGCAGAAAAAAAGAAAGAATGGTGAAGGCGGGCAGGATAGAGTGTATAGGGTAGGTCAACGATAAAACGATAAGAACTTGGTGTTGGTGAACCTGAACGGGGGGAGGATGTTCGCTCTCATTGCCGTCATCCTATCGAACCAATAGCGTCACGTACCGTCTAACGCGTTACCGGGCCTCTGCTGTCCGCCTCCAGCTGGTGGCTTGTGATTCAGGCTCATTATGTCCTGACGCGCCTCCTTCGCTTCCGCTGCCACCGTGTTGCGGGGGGAAAGACGCCGAGAAAAGGAGGTTGCTGTTTGCTGCTGCTGCCAGGTATCGCGATGAAGTGTTTCCCTACGTCGATTTTTGCTTCTTCGTGATTAAAAGAGGTTCATTTATTTCTCCTGCTCGATGCTTCTCGGTCGTAGGTCGATTTGAAGCGGACAAGGTTGGATGGAAGGGTGGTTGGCACGGGAAGCCTTCGTTCAACCCCTTCTCAAAACCCTTTCACCCCTCCCTCCCTTCATCCGTCCCCCCTCCTCGCCCTGACAACTCTAATAAGACGAGGACATGTCCTGAAGCAACAGTCACAACGCTGCTAGGTGCTACTGGGTGGATATCTGCTACCCTTACGGATGTCAAAGCCCAACTTTATTACTGCGCAATTATAACAGTCTTTAGTGGATGCTGACGGACGTCCTCCGCCCGCTCTCTCCAGCTTCCTACTCTCCACTGCTCTGCTCTGTACACCAGCAATTTCACATCACTCCAAGAATCGAAGTCGCGGTATTTAAAGCTCACCCGAGTGCCTATTCGCTAACGAGGTCTCCAGCCAGGCCATCACGTCCTCCCGAGCCAGCCGGTTGGTTCACACACCATACTACCTCGGAACACTCACTAATGCGCCGTTGAATCGTCTGCGTACCTGTCGTAAGTCTACTACTTGATCTAGCCGGGAGAACCCAGACGCCTCGCGAGCGAGAGCCACGTATCGCCCCAATGGCGCGTCCATCGGTAGGCTGCAGCACGGCTTCCCGCGCCACGCTTTTACATGTATCGAGCATCGGAAAAACCTCTCAGTCGTCCTCTTCATCTATCGCGGGCCCAGCTTGTCCAGCACCCGCGGCCCCTGCTCGTCCCATTCAGCCTTGGTCACCCACATGCTCTCATTGTCCGCCATGATGTTGGCCAGAACCGCACCCCCCAAAAACACCATATGCCTCCTCCGCGGAGGGTCCTCGATCCGCACCTTGAACTTGTTCAGCCGCTCCGGGTTTCCCTGAAGCGCCCGCGTCAGCCATAGTTGCTTCAGCTCCTTCTCCAGTCGCGACGGCAGGCCCGGATACATGCTGCTGCCGCCCGACAGCACAATGGCCTTGAACAGGGACGCCCGGATGTCCACGTCGGCCGACTGGATCGTGTTGAAGAGGAACTCGCCCAGCCCCGGCGACTCGCTGTCGACGAGATGTGGTTGGAAGAGACACTCAGGCGCCTCGAACCGCTCGCTGCCCACCCGTATCACCCGTCCATCCGGCAGTGTGTAGTTCTCCACCAGCACCGTCGTGTCCTCGCTCAGCCCCTTGTCCAGCTCGAGGTCGTATGAGACGTAGCACAGCTTCTCCTTGATCTGCCGCACCGTCTCGAAGTCGGCCGTTCGGTTCAGCGCATAGCCCCGGCGCAGCAGCAGCTTGATCAGATTGCGCGTCACGTCGCGGCCGGCCACGTCGAGCCTCTTCGTCAGGTGGTTGAGCACGACGGATTCATACACGGGGACGATGTGCGTTACGCCGTCGCCCGAGTCCACGACGACGCCGGAGCTCAGGCCTATCTCAGGGGATGAGCGTACATCGCGCAGCACTTGTTCATCGATTGCGACTCACCTTGAGCGTACAGGGCCAAGACGGCCTGAATGGCGACGTAGACACCGCCGAAGCCGTACCGGTCAAACATGACCTCGCACATCTGCTCCCGATTCTTGAGCGGGTTCATGGGCGGCTCCGTCAGAAGAATCTTCTGGCCGTTGGTGTCCACTTTGAGCTTCTCGAAGAAGGTGTAGTCCCAGAGATGCTGCATGTCCTCCCATTTCTTGACGATGCCGTTCTCCATGGGGTAGCTGATCTGAAGCATGGTACGGGCGGCGGCGGCATCGTCGCCGCACATGATGTCCTTGATGATCAAGTCGTTGTCCGTCTTCTCCTCGGATCGGAGGATCGGTCGACCGACGATGGACGGATACTGAAACTCGGGGAAGTTCTGCGCCGCATAGCCGACCTTGAGGAAGCCGGTGCCGCCATCGAGTACTGCGTCCGTGTCAGCCGACGGCGAAAGCGGGACGTGTTGAAGGAGCGGAGCGGAAGAGAGGTAGACGGGGAGCTCTCGTCTGGCGTTTTCAAAAGCAACATACCGATCGGAGGAGGGTTTCCCATTTTCTTCAATCCCACACGAGCTGTAGAGACGGGTATTGAAAGGTGATGCTGGTGTCGTCGTGTTGCTCAAAGGGAGCTCGATGCGGGAGGCCGGTGGGTCAAGTTGTCGTCAGAGCATCCTCTTGGCGGGAGGGGGTCACGTGGCTTCTCCCACTATGGTCGCCGGACTCGCTGGGGCCTCCCTACCATCGGCGCTACTCGCTAGGACCAGAAGTCTGGATCGTTCATAGACATAGGGGCAAAGGATTTGACGTTGACGACAAGATATCTCGGCTTGAGCTCTGCATTTGTGAACTGTGAGATAATCATAGAACATAAGGAAGTTGCACATCAGGGAAACCATGATATTCAAACGCTTTCATATGACCTGTCGCAAGAAACTGAGCAGCGGCAGTTCTCAGTTCTCACTATCCGTACACAAGGGACTTTACTCCGTATCCCACGCTTATACGCTAATGCGATCCATCAAACTAAACCGAGGCTAATCTTGCCGTCGAGATCGACCCCAAACTTCGTCCATATCCTTCTTTCCTCGCGTCTCAGGAACCTTGACAAACACAAACAGGGATGAGCCAGCAGCCAGCGCGGCGAAGAGAAAGAAGGCCCAGCCAGATCCTCCCAAAGCGTCGTTGAGTGCCGTGTTGATTATTGGGAAGAACTGGGCGACTAAGAATGTGCCCGTGTAATTCGACGCCAGGCACCAGCTCTGCGCCGCTCCCACAGCCTCCTGATCCACGAGCTCAGAGGCTAGCATGAATGGCACCGGGCCCAGACCGACGGCAAAGAAGGCCACGAAGAATAAAACGACGACGGCTGACAGAATCTTCACACCAAACACTATGGATAGGGCTAGGAGCAGAGCGCTGGTTCCCTGGCCCACGGCGGACAGAAGAAGACAAGTCTTGCGCCCGAGGCGGTCAGGCAGCGGCGCGGACGCCGTCGTCATGATGAGGTTGACGGCCGAGATAATGATGGTCAGAAGCGCTGACGATGTGGGAAACACGTCAGCGAAGAGGGAGACTGAATACATAATGACAGCGTTGATGCCGCAAAACTGCTGGGCCATCATTATGCCGACTAACGCCACGATGGCGGGTCGGTATCGCGCGTCCCTTAGTACCTGCATAAAACCGAGATGAACGGGCGCCTTTGATGCCGGTTGAGATGGTAAAGATGGCGCTGCTTCGTCGACTGCGGGAAGCAAACCCTCGTGCTCTGAGCGATCGTTGTGACCCCAGGACTCTACTTCGTGGTGAATGTCAAAGCTGCTGCCTCGGATGCGCTGCATTGTGCGCTGGGCCAAGGTCATGTCGCCGCGAGCAGCAAGCCAGATGGGACTCTCTGGAACGCAGAATAGGCCGATGCCCTGGACGCCCGCGATGATAGCTCCGGCGCGCAGGATCCATCGCCAGTCGCGGTCGTTGCTGAGGAAGTACCCGAGTGCTTGCGTGCCCAGGATACCGACGTTGATGGAGATCTGGGTCATGGCCCCGAAGAGACCCCTCTCGGCAGGCGGAGATATTTCACTGACGTAAAGAGGCACAACAACGGTCGAGGCACCGGCGCCGAGGCCAGAGAGGAAGCGGCCTAGTGCCATGATCGGGGCGCTGGGGGCGACCGCTTCGATCAAGGAGCCGACAAGGTACACGACGGCGGTCAAGCGCATCGTGAGAAGGCGACCGCGTCTCGAGGAGAAGGGCCCGGAGGCTAGGGCGCCAGCCAGGCCGCCGAGGGTGAAGACGGAGGAAATGGTGGCGAAAGTGGCCTCGCTCATGGGAATGCAGTTTAAAGGGGCTTGAGATGGACGGATCCAAGCTGAGAGTCGTCCAGCCGTCGGGACGGACTTTTTCCGACAGGTAATGACATCCTGCGGTGCGTTGAGTTCAGCCTGGCGGCAACATGAGCGTTATTAGTCGTAGTCGAAATCTGAGAAACGAAAAGAACGGCTTCACTCACGAGGTGGAAGCCGAACTGAAGCGAGCCGAGCGTCGCGATGGCGATGATCAGTAAGAGGTAGGCGGTGATGCTGCGAGAGCAACGTCCAGCCATTGCGACGCGTCTGATGAGAGAGGCTTGATGAGGTCGAAGACGTGACGAGGCGGGAGCAAGCAGGAAGGGGGAGGATCAATGTTTTCCCGCTACGGATGGTCAATCAACTTTCATTTTCGCTTCGTTTGACACTAACCCGAGGAGCTTAACCCTAACCCTCATCCTACCTACTCACCGATTCAGTATTCTCCCTCCTGTCTTGAGGTTTCTTTCGACAATCGTACGTACTATGTATGTCTCGATGCAGATCCTGTATCTAAAATCAAAAAGCATAAAAGAGAGCAACGGCCGGCGAAAATGAGAGCAAACATGTCACAAAAACATAATCTCGGCACAAGATCAGGAGTTCCCAGACTTCATGCTGTCTGGAATGAATGAAACGAAGAAATAATCCATCATTCTGGTGCCTTTTCTACATAAAGACAGAGAAAAAAAGGGGATCATTCAAAAACAAGTCTTATGGCAATACTGCAGAAAGCCTCAAATCACTAGAAGAAGCCCTCGAGTCTTTGATTTGGCCTAGAAGCCGCCACTCTCTTGTTTTTCACACCTCCAAGAGCCTACTTAAATGGAGGGTCACGTCAGCGCTGACCCTGAGGTGCCTTGGCTGTCTATCTGCTTGCTGTCTTGGTGTCCGGATTCCTAGGGGTATATTTCGGCGGAAAATATGTTTTTTCCGGGACGGGACCGGAGTTCATTGTCCTCTTAAGTTCGTCTTCATGCTGTGGAGAGTTTCCAGCAGTGCAATCCTTGGTGACGCCGGTTGACTTGGAGTCTTTGGAAGTGGAAGGCGTCGAAGCAGCGGCCCCAACTGTGTTGTGACTGACCCCAGGTCCTGACACTGGCGGCACTGGTGATCCTTTCTGTGGTGATCCTTTCTGTGGTGATCCTTTCTGTGGTGATCCTTTCTGTGGTGATCCTTTCTGTGGTGATCCTTGCTGCGGTGTTCCGTTTACGGAGACTTTGCCATGACCTGGATTCTGATTGCTTGTTTGTTGTGAAGGTGCGGGCGACTTGTTAGGCTTGCCGTAATTTGGAGGCCTGTTCTGAGGCTTATGCTGATGAGGTTGGTTGTGCTGCTGCTGTTTGGGTGACTGTTGTCGGACAGAGTCTTCGTAACGTTGTCGTTCATGTTTTTGGCCGAGGAAACCCTCGATATCCCGCAGTCGCTCATCAATGTATTGTTGCCTTTGCTTCTTTTGCTGCTCCTGTTGCCTTCTCCAATCTTCCACGTCTCCACGGACTACCCTCGGCACGTATCCAGTCTCTCGGAACGGCCCTCCATTATCCTCTTGTATGTCTCTGTATCCGGTTCCCCCTCCGTGCCTTTGACGCCAACCTCCTCCCCCTGGACCGTTGTTATACCAGCCCCCTCCACCGTGACTGTATCCGCCGTAGTCGACTATGATCCACGGTCAGACTCAGGCGTACTCAGCAGATGCCTTGATAGCTGTACGCACCTTGACGCCGCTGCTTGATCGCTGTCCGATCGCCGGCGGGCAAAGCTATAGCTTGTCCAGCGAGGACCAAGACTGCGCCCACTGCAAAGATGCGCTTCATACTGACTGGAACTGCTTATTGTAGGCAGCAACTGTAGAAAACAACGGTAGTTGACTGATAGAAAGAGCGTGAGAAAATGAATGTCGGTAGTGTGAAAGTCTCAGTCAGGTTTGTAGAGAAGTCGAGGAAGATGGGGTTGTGAGGCTCTAGAGGCTCTTAAAGCATCTTCCTCTCCCGGGACTGGTGAAGTGCCTGGTGCTTGCTGAAACCATAGCCGGATGAATGATTAGATCCCGTTTCCCACGTGAAGCTATTCGATCATCTAGCGCAAGGCATTCATGGGTGGAACCGGGAATGACGGGGAAGGCCGAGGCATCCACACATTGATCTCGGCCTGTCAGATTATGTGCAGAGCACCACACGCAGAGCCCGGATGATGGCATTCTAGTTCGTTGGCGCCAGCTATACATGATGAGGCTCTCTGTTATGGCTGGCGGTCAAGTTCAAGCAGCTGTATTCGTATCTTGAGTGAAAAGCCGGGCATATTCGTCTAGGTAACAAAGGTCTACGACACTGATTCGTCATAGAGCCTCGGCCACTTCGAGTCATGGCATCAACTGAATCGGATCTCCGTCGGGTTCTTCCTCCGCCTCGCATAACTCAGCGAGGCATACTCCAAGGCACTCTTCCGGGTCACGAGGTAGCTAGCTGTCTTAGCTTCCTCAGTAAGTGGACAAGTCAGCACACGTAGATGAAAAGCTTGTTGATTCTGGAAGGTAGAGCGCATCATGAAGTTATATTATAATGCGAGCTGATCTTCGTGCCGCTTTAATACCGAGTCATGATGATCACGGGGAAGAGATCTTTGAAAACGATTTTGCGTTGCATGACTTGAAGCCTTTTGCCATCGAATTCGTACGCCGTCCTAAACCTGTTAAGCACTACGATGCAGAAGCAGCAGTAGAAAGGCATTAAGAAATTATCGAGACTATGATCGATATTGAACAACCAACAAGCGTTGCTCTTCATGTTCGAAGACAGCATATGCTGAACATTGCAACTCGTGTATGATTAATTTGACGACGTTCTTTGTAAAAAAGAGTGTGGTAAGACGAAAAATTATACTTACACACAAAAAAACATACAGCAGCCGGTGTTCGCTGGTCGTCACCGACCCAACTACTAATCTGCCCCTTGCCAGTTTAACTAGGGGAGAGCGAACGGGATCCCGTGTATTCTAGCAGGTATGGCCGTATGTGCTGGATGTAGCTGTTATTGATACATATAAGGGAAGTTATTCAATATCACAGCGGTTTTCCCCGGTTGTAGTTGCGTTGACGCGGGTGACGCACTTGCTAGATAACATAATGCCGACCGCCTCTGAAGACCAGCAATGCTGTGAAGATGGTACGAAGTAATACAAGCATGTCTTGGTGAGGAGGATGATGGAACAATGTCCTCCTGAGTTGCTTATGCCCGTTGGCTCGCTTGGCGCGAGCTTAGTTGGCCTGCAGGCACCATAGGCCAACGGGTATCTAGATGATATCGAACCATCCATCCATCCCTGGCAGTTGATATTGAGCATGTGACCAGGATTCTGCCTCGTTTCTGTGGACGCACATTCGGAGAAATAGCATGTCAGGTTCTCACACTTACGTCGTGCCATCATAGAGCTGGCTCAGGCACCATCACTACACTTATGTGTATTTGATAAACAATAGGAAATGTTAAAGAAATGACAAACTAGATGACCAAAGAATAAGCTGTTGTTTCGATATCGAAGCATGATTGCTTGTTCAGAATTGCCTACGGTATAGACTGCGATTCCCACGAGGACTCTATTTACGTAGGTACATATATTTTATATTGTTGGTCTGTCATTGAGAGATGTCAGTCTCTCACACCGTCATGAAAGCGGCGCTCGGCCGCTGCCTGGAAACATCATCTTCCGGCATATCTGCACAGGCCGTGCCGCGTTACCTCGGTATGATATGATGTTGCTGTCGAAGGCGTTGCTGTATCGTCGCCAGCCACCGTCAGCTCTGCCTCATGCTTCATGTGCCCCGTTACGATTGCGTGCAAGATCAACATTGCACAAGACTCATCTCGGCCTTCTCATAGGCCGTTTTCGTGTACCACATTATTATATCGACTTTTGAGATGCAGCCTCGGTCATGCATGCCTGAGGACTTCCAACGACATACATAGCTGCAGTGTTATCACGCCATAGCAGATACGATGAAGTTACCCCTTTTGGATTCCCGAGCTCATTCTCCTAAGCACCAATCATCGCTGGCCTCGGTACATCATTGTGCATTTGTAGGTGTAGTACTTATCAGTCTGTATTCCAGAGAACGAGTATCCTCTTCGACACTGCAACGATTCACCTTCCCCGCCCTGAACTCCATCTCTCATCAACAAAGCTCTAGTTATGAAGCAACTCAAGGTTCTGGTTGCGAATCGAGGCGAGATCGCGAGCCGAATCCTCGCGTCGGCACGAGAACTAGGCCTATCGACCGTGGCGATCTACTCTAAGGAGGACAGGTTTGCCGGTTATCGTCAAAGTTGGTCTCACGCCCTCACCTATTTGAAACCTCGGACTCTATTTCGAAGTAGCCCTAACATTGGATTCTCTGCGGTTCCCAGAGGCCGACGAGACGTACAGAGTCGGCGATGGCCCAGGCGTCGGTCCGCTGTACGCAGAACCTTCCCCCAAAACCCCAAGACAATGGTCTCGACGTCGCTAAGAAGACGGCGACAAGTGAGGCCTATCTCGACGGCGCCCGGATCGTCCATATTGCCAAGCAGCATCACGTAGACCTCATGTGTGTACTGCTGTCTTGGTAGTTGCTGCCAATGTTGCCGAGTTCTGATAGACGATCAGCCACCCGGGCTATGGCTTCTTGGCCGAGAATGCTGGCTTTGCTTCTCAAGTTCGCAAGGCTGGCATTGCCTGTATTTCATCCCAGTCCTTCCTGTCTGATCCACAGAATTAGAAAAGAGCTGACGGAGTAAATCTTGCAGTTGTTGGCCCACCAACCGACATCATCGAGAAGATGGGTGATAAAGTAGCCGCCCGACGGATCGCCGACGAGTTTGGCATCCCAACCATTCCAGGGACTGACGGGCCCCTGGGTGATTTGCAGGAAGGATACGACTTTGCCGACAAGTTTGTCTTCTCAATTCACTCTTCCGGGACTGTTATTAGAGGCTCGGCTTATGAATGAATACTAGATACGGATATCCGATTGTGGTCAAGGCAAGCTTCGGAGGTGAGCGTCAGACATGATTTCAGCCAGAATATTCGGTTAATCGAGTTACAAGGTGGCGGCCGAGGCATGCGAGTTGTTCAAAAGAAAGAACAGCTCAAGGCAGCCATCACCTCAGCTCGTTCCGAAGCCGGCGCGGCGTTTGGAAACGATGCCGTCTTCATAGAACGGTACGCAGATCACGCTCGATCATCGTTGAATCTACGGCTGAAGCCAGTGGAATTCAAGCTTCCTGAATCGACCAAAGCATATAGAGGTTCAAGTGCTCAGCGATCAGCACGGAAACCACGTCCACATCTTCGAAAGAGACTGCAGCGTCCAGCGCAAGCATCAGAAAGTCGTCGAGATGGCTCCAGCGGCCAACATCCCGCCAAGGGTCCGTCAGGGCGTCTTAGACGCTGCAGTTCGGCTGGCTAGGGGGTTGAACTATGGTAGGAAGCACAATTTTCCTTACCCTTCTTACTTCGATACTGTCCGGAAGCTGATCCAAAGTGTGAAATTGGCTGCAGAGAACGCCGGAACGGTGGAGTTTCTCGTAGAAGGAGACCGATTCTACTTCATCGAGATGAACCCACGAATGTGCGTCTGACCCATTTTCGTCCCGGATAGAGAGCCACTTGGTGATGAGGCTGATGAAGTAGAGAACAGTCAAGTCGAGCATACCGTAACGGAAGAAATCACCGGCATCGACATCGTTGGTGCGCAGTTGCGCATCGCTTGCGGAGCCAAGCTGGCAGAGCTGGGCTTGACACAAGACGAGATCCAGCTCAAGGGGTTCGCCATCCAGTGCCGCGTCACCACCGAGATACCTTCACAGGGCTTCCGGCCGGACTCGGGCACGATCAGGGGATGCCACTTACCCAGCGGCAACGGCATCCGTCTCGACCACAGCGACTGCTTCTTAGGAGCGCAGATAAGTCCCTTTTACGACTCGCTCCTCGTCAAATGCATATGCACCGGGCCGAATTTCAGCTCTAGTATTAAGAGGGCAATACGGGCGCTCAGCGACTTTCGTATACACGGCGTTCAGACCAACATCGAGTTCCTAACTCGCCTCCTTCAACATCCGGACTTTGCTGCTGGCAATTGCTGGACCTCGTTCATCGATGATACCCCAAGCTTACTGCCTTCGCAATCTCTGGACAACCAGGCTCAGGGACTGATGCGGTTCCTCGCAGACGCGGCAGTGAACGGCAGTCGGATCCAGGGACAAGCGGTGGGCACCATAGTGTGAGAACTCTTACTACGGATCATCTGATGCTGATTCGAAGCCCTGTGCAGAAACCACCAGGTCTTAAGCGAGATATCGAGATTACACGGTTGCTTGATTCAAAGTCCAAGATGCCCATCGACACTACCGAACCCTGCACTCAAGGCTGGCGTAACGTTATCCTGCGAGACGGACCATGCGAGTTTGCGCGTCAAGTACGTTCTCACCGGTCGACACTCATCACAGATACGACGTGGCGAGACGGACAGCAGTCATTGTTAGCGACGCGCGTGCGGAGCCGCGATCTCGAGGCAATCGCCAAGCATACCAGCTATGCTTACCGGGACGCGTATAGTCTCGAGAGCTGGGGAGGTGCCACCTTTGATGTGATGCTACGATTCCTGTATGAGGATCCATGGGAGCGTCTGGTATGTTCTCAATCTGTTCTGAATTCAAGGTGCAGAAGCTGACTTGAGTCCATTCTCTCTTAACAGCGCAAGTTGCGCAAGCTTGTTCCGTAGGTGGTCACACTGATCTCATCCAGGCGATGAACGCTGACGAGGACTGTGATAAGTAACATCCCCTTTCAAATGCTTTTACGAAGCACAAACGGGGTTGCCTATTCGGCGTGAGTATACCGTCGGCACGATGTCATATGCGCTTGTATAAACGATAGACTTGACGCTCAGATCCCTGTAGACTCCCCGACAATGCCCTCTTCCGCTTTGTCAAACACGCTAAAGACACCGGCGTCGATATCTTCCGAGTCTTCGACAGCCTCAACGACCCAGAGAATCTAAAGGTAGGCATCGAAGCTGTTCATGCCGCAGGTGGCCTCGTCGAAGGGGCTATCATGTACACCGGTGATATGCTCGAGCCCGGAACCAAGTATAGCCTGAACTACTATATGGGGGTGGTCGATCACCTGGTCAAACTCGGGTCGCACGTCATTGCCGTCAAGTCCATGTCGGGCGTCATGAAGCCAGCGGCCGGCCGTGCTATGGTACGAGCCATTCGCGCCAAGTATCCTGATATACCGATTCATATGCATACACACGATACAAACGGAGCTGGAACCGCTACGATGCTGGCCTGCGTCGAGGAGGGGGCCGATATCGTCGACACGGCCATCGACAGCCTTTCCGGGTCCACGTCTCAGCCGGCGGCCAGTGCAGTCATCGCTTCTTTAGAAAACACGGGGTTCGAGTCGACCTTACTTCTGGACCAGATACAGGTTATCGATGCCTACTGGGCGCAGCTCCGGTTAATGTATGCAGGTTTCGACGCTGACCTACGATCCCCCGACCCGACCGTCTACAAGCACGAGATCCCCGGAGGCCAGTACTCGAACCTCATATTTCAGGCCCGTCAGAACGGGTTAGGTAGCCAGTGGGCAGAGACGCTCAAGGCATACGAGGACGCAAATATGCTACTGGGAGACATAATAAAAGCCACGCCAACATCCAAAGCAGTCGGCGATCTTGCCCAGTTCATGGTTGATCAGAAACTCACGGCGGCCGAGGTACAGAAACGAGCTTCAACCCTTGATTTCCCCAAATCCGTCATCGAATTTTTCGAGGGCTTGATGGGAAAGCCATTCGATGGATTCCCAGAGCCTTTCCGGACCGATGTTCTTCGCGGTCGTGCCCAGACGGTGAGGCAGAGACCTGGCCTCACCTTGCCGCCGGTCGACTGGGACCAGATCCGGCTCGACATCGGCGCCGAGTTCCCAGACAGAGTCTTGACTGAGGACGACGTCGCCAGCTACGTTATGTATCCGAAGGTGTATCTGGACTTTCGCCAGGCGAGGCGGGACTTTGGCGATCTCTCCGCGCTTCGCACGCCCGACTTTCTACTTCCACCAGAGATAGGCCGGGAGGTACAGCTCAGGGGTAACGGAGGCCGAGAGATTGTTGCAGAGATGATTGGGATGCGCCCTGCCGATCCAAAGACTGGTTATCGCGAAGTGCTCTTCCGACTCAATGGCGAAGTCTGTTCCGTGGCCGTTAAGGACGATAAAGGTGAAGTCTCCCGTGAAACTTTCTACAAATCGCGATATCATACTGAAAATGAAATAGCATTATCAAAGCAGAAACTGCAAAAGGCGAATCCTCATATCAAGGGCGAAGTGGCAGCTCCCATGTCGGGCAGAGTCGTCCGTGTAGTTGCCGAAACCGGACAGATCGTTGCGGCCGGACAAAATCTTTTGACCGTGAGCGCGATGAAGATGGTGAGAGAACAGTTCCGGGAGCACATGGGACAGGAGTTAATAGGAACCAGGAGGTCGATGTCACATCTCCGGCCGCCGGCCGCGTTGACGCCGTTCTCGCCGCCGTGGGCGAGACAGTAGAGAAGGGAGACTTGATGGTTCGAATCGCCTGCTCTGTTTCCAACGGGGCCAACTCTAGTCTTAAAAGCGATGAGAATGGTGGCTAGGGTCTGACTTAAAGTGCTCTAAGCATATCTTTACCTGGACTTCTAACACGTCTCAGTTAGAACGTCAGTAAGATAGCTGAAGGGATGGAACTCGATTACAAGTTTGTTACGATCTTCGCACACTATATTGCGTAGTTGCATCGCAGACGCGGCTCCTCTTTACATCAAGTACAGTGAAAAGTCAGATAATGCCATCTCATGAGACGGTAGAAGCAACCTGAACAAGACATTAATTGATATTCATAAACTAGTATTCATAACTAGCAACGCAAGAGTATCCTGAAAAGTCATTGATCATGACGTAGAATGTATAGAAACCATGTCGCGGCGCTCGCGACGCGCACGCTTGTCGATGCATCTCCCTGAACCAATAGTTACTAAACAGCCGCCGACCTACATCCATCCATCTCACTTCTTCAGGGGCTTCTCCTTAACCCAGAACGTGACGACAAAGCAAATCGTCAGAAAGACGAGTGTGGGCGTGAAGGCGCCTAGTGTTGCATCTTGATAGCTCAACTTCACCAGGTCCGCTTCTCGAGGCGGAAGCTGTTTGATAATGTCAATATTCTCCCGGACTCTCCTCTCGATCCAACGGGCTTCTTCTCCACTTGATAAACGAGCGAAGAGCTGTGAACGAAGGACGTGCTGCATCACGGCGGAGCTTGTGCCGATGCCGATGCTGGCGCCGAGGGAGCGGAACAGATATGAGCAGGCGACAACCACTGCGCTGTCTTCGATGGCGGCATTGGCGAGAAGACCGACCAGAGTAGTTGTGAGACCTGCAAGAAGGAAGAATGAGTCAAGCTCTAATACAGAGTACGAGCGTATTTTACAGAGTACGAGACGATCGACCGAACAGTTAATAACAGAAACATGACAGCAACTTACCAGATCCGCTACCACCGGCACTCAAAATGAGCCCAAGCAAAGCCCCCGGCAGGAATCTCAGCCAGGTGGACAGCATAAGCGGAATCATGCTGAGAAGCATCACGCCGAAGCCTGCGACGGTAATCCAGTAGAACCTGCCAGTCGTCTTGATGACCCAACCGCCAAGAAGCGACATGACGACGTTGCAAATCATGGCCGGCACAAGCAGCACTCCGCTGACCGTCGCGCTACAACCCTCGACGGCCTGGATGTAGAGCGGGAGAAAGAAGATGGCGCCGAAATAACCGGCCGATCCAAGAAAGTTGGCAAGGTAGCAGGCGAACAAGTCCCGATGGAAGATGATCCGACCCGGCGCGAACGGATGGGTAGCGAATCTACTCTCGACCAGGACGAAGACGACGAAGAAGGGCACGGATAGTGAAAGAGAGACGATGGTGAAGGCATGAGACCAACCCAGGTTCGAGCCGGAATCGAGGCCAACGAGTAAAGCGACGACGGCGAGGACGAGGACAAAGGCCCCGGCGAAGTCTATCTGCCGCAGCTTCGCGAGCCACTTGTCGCGGGAAGTTGTCGGAGCGTCGAGAACGTAGTAGACGGCGATCCAGGCCACGATGCAGAGCGGTGTCTGCACGAGAAACGACCTTTTCTACCTTGTCAGTATCTCTCTGAGTGGAACAATAGGTGAACAGTCGTACCATCGCCATCCCAGCGAGTCAGCCAATAGGCCGCCGAGAGGCGCACCCGTAGACGTCCCGGCCGCGAATATGATATTCAGGTAACCCTGCCAGACACCTCGGTCCCTCAGGGGAACGATATCCGTCATCAGGATGGCCACGACGGAGTTCATGCCGCCCCCACCGATTCCCGAAATGGCGCGGAAGATGCATAGTTGTGTCACGTCCTGCGCGAGACCGCATCCCAGGCATCCGAGACCGAAGACGGCATAGGCGAAGAGGAGGCACTCTCTGCGGCCGAAGATGTCGCTGAGCTTTCCGTACAAGGGTTGGAAACTCGTCAGGGTAAGGAAGTATCTGTAGAAAATTTCGTTTCAGTCTCCTACAATGCTAGACGACGATGGGTGAATTGGAGTCTCGTCGAGGCCACAGAGAGGGAGGCGACAAGTAGGGAGAAAATGAAGGGCCGGCCGCCGTGTGACGTGAGACAAGTTACTGGCGTGACTCACGACGTGGCTACCCAGCTTGTAGTGTTGAGAGCGTTGAGATCGCTTCCGATCTTGGTATACATGGCGACGGCGAGGAGCTGGTCGATGGCGACTAGGTATATCTGGAGTTTTCGTCCACCTCATCTCATCTCAGTATCGTGAAAACATGACGTGAATCCATGAGTAGAGAATTCAAACCCACCCCAATGCCAACAGCCGGAACAAGTAGATGCATCTTCTTCGCCATTTCCGGGTTGCCCTGCTTTGCCGTCGGGCAAGCATCGCCGTCGTTGCACGCGCTGGTGACGCCATTCTCGATGCCATTTTCCACGCCGGAGAACGACGCGTCAATGTCGGCCTTTCCCAGAAGAGGTGTCCTTTCAGACGCGGAGGACATGTTGCCGTATCGCGACATCGTGGCAACGAAAGGGGGTTAGAATTCGCCCAAGGCTATCCGTACATGAAGAGAGCGGTTAAGGGATCGAAACGAGGAGAGTAAGACGACGAGCCAGTTTCTGGCTTCGACCCCCTCCCTAGCTCTTCAACCCGAATTCTGATGAACACACAGAGAGATCGAGAGAGAAGGAGAGAGGGACAGAGAGAGATTCACACTCGAGGTGATTAACCGGAAGACAGGGGTAGATAAGACTCGAGGTCAGCTCAGCTTGCAACTATTTACTCAGGGGTGGGTGGCATTGTGTGTGTGAGTGTGCCACAAGTCCACAACCTCACAGAAAGATGAAGGCGTGTGCGTTTTGCAACACGATTTCGGATACGAAAGGGAAGAGAAAAGAGGTCCGTTTCCATATGGATATCCCTCTTGTAATCCGTACGGGTAGAAAGAGGAGATTCAATGCCTCTCCCCCATCATTCTCGTCGCAACTTTTGAGAGAGATGACGTTACTCTGCATACCAGCAGCCTCCGTATAGAGAGAAATCGTAGGTTATAGTTTACGGGAGTACGGATAAGATGGCTTCCTGTATCCGTATGTTATGTTCTTCTGGAACAGTCTTGTCTGATCCGAAAGAGCAATTTCTGATCCCGACAGCCCACGTCTAGATACGACGAACGAAATCCCTGTAGGGGAACCTTGCACGATAGAGGACAGGACACACGGCTATCCGTATTATTCCCTACATGCATGTAATTAGGGAATCTTGTCTTCCTCAGCCGCAGCCTAGGAGGCGCTGATCAGGCCCGGAATGCCACCGTAGAGAAGCAATTTTGAAATGTCATTGGCAGCTCAGTCTCAGCTTCTGCCCTCGAGTGTCTCACACCTTCTGGTCTGTCCAAGTACACGTGTAGGTATCCGTAGGGTGAGTGAGCAACAGGCCTGGACGTCATACTTTTCGTCACCGGGCATTGGAAAGAAAAAAAAAGCAGAATACGGCGGATAACCCTTCAATGATTTTGGGAGTATCCGTAGAGTAAGTTTCCAAAGGTATCCGTAGAAGAGAGACTATGCTCAGCCCGGTGATGAAAAGGAGAAGAGACTGAATCAAAATCATGAAAGACCATGATGCAGGCGGAAAAAGCAGCAACCGTACGGATAGACTAATTCTTGTCTCATCAACACGCTCACACCAATCTCCGTGTTTCGGAGAACAGCTTTTGAGGACTGTTGGCACTGGCTCTTTTACTCCGTATTCGTACTTTCTCCTGCGTAGTTGAACAGCCTGTTCAATCGATAGGGGTGTTTGCTGACCGAAGCAGATCTAATGTCAAGTGCTGTCAATTCCGCAGCATCCTCGCCACAGTTAGGACAACCCTATGTCAGGTCACGCAAGGATATGCTTTTCTTTTTTCCAAAGCTGGCTCTAGATGGCCGTGAAGTGAGAAAGCAGCATCGTAACTATCACCGGGATTTTATTGTTGATGCTCGAGCAGCATTTTCTAGTCGGTAGGCAGTGGAAGGCGGTTCCCACTGTTCTGCGTATGATATCAATACAACCCCATGGACGGCTCGTGATGCCAAATTGTATTTGCCATATCTGGGATCGCTCTCTCGATACCCTTCTACTCAAGTTTGCCCATCTCTCCTTTTGTCTTTTTTCTTCCCCTTTCCCCTTTCCTCCATAAAAATCTCGTCAACGAGGGGCGAACTGGTCTCCAATCATGTTCAGAATCCCGCAGCCATCGTCGCTGGAGTCCTTCCATGATCTCAGCAGCCTTTCACGAGCCGGGCTTCGAATCGTAAACGTCGCTTCGAACGGCGTCGGCTTCGAAAACACGCCGTCGTGAGTCATCTCGATATCATCCGGGCTCCTCGCGTGCCCTTCCTTCCACCTGATATCGTAGGCCCAGAGCAATCGCGAGACGACGAGCAGGATAGAATTCCGCGCCAGGTGCTGGCCCGGACACGTTCTTCTGCCGAATCCAAAGGCGGCAATCGGTAAGTCAGGGTCTTTGATCCATCTTTCGGGCATGAACTCGTTAGGACGTGCAAAGACGCTGTCGTCCATCTCGAGTGACCAGTGGTTGGCGATGACTGTTGCTCCCTTTGGAATGTGGAATCCCTGGAAGGTGTCATCCTTGGTGGGCGAGTGAGGAACTCCGCCGGGGGCAAGAGGGCGCCATCGAAGAACTTCTTGAACAAAGGACTGAGTATATTGAAGATCGGCGAAGTCGTCAAACGAGGGCAGCCGATCCGAACCGACCCGCGCCTCGAGTTCGTCCTGTACCTTGCGCATGGCTTGAGGGTAGCAAACACAAGCCAGTACGGCGACGAGAAGTGCACCCGAAGTCGTGTGGCTGCCCGTTTCGTACAACTCGCCGAGAAGGAAAGCCAGCTCCTTGCGTGATACCGGCGGCGCGTCTCGCATGAAGCTCTGCTTGCACCAGTTCCAAGACGGTCTAGCCAGCGCGTTGGCAACGTTCATATCGTAAAGCTGGGCTCTTCGGTCGTGAAATTCGTCTCCGACCCGCTTCCATTTCGCGAGGAAGTGCGGCAGACAGTTTAGAAAGGGGAATATGTCGACGATCCAGTTTCCAAACGACACCACTTGCAAAGCCGACGTCGCCAACTCCTCGGTTTGCTTGAGGTCCCATTCTTGGCCGGTGATGAAGCGTTTTCCGTACAGTAAAGAGAACATTAAGCTCGAAGAGAAGCGATAGAGTTCAGCCTCATACTCGCCCGTTGACAACAGGTTGAAGAGTAGCTGACGGCTTTCGAGCTCTTGAAGTGGTCGGTAAAGTCGAGACTTCGAACTGCTGAGGAACGACATCTGTATCTTGTGATACTGTCTCCAGCAGGAGCCATAAGGCAAAAGAGCGGCACCAAAGTTCTTCCCGATACATTCTCCCGCCACGGCCAGCCGAGGGCGAGAACTGTAGACGGCGCTTCGCCGGTTGAAGAGTTCCTTGGTTACCTCATGGTTCCCCAGGAGGATGACGGTTATCTGTCCCAGACGAAAAGAAAGGATCGGCCCGTAGAGCTTGTGCCACTGCTGAAACTGCTTCCACGAGTACCGTCGGGATATCTGATGTATGTTTCCGAATATCGGTAGGCCGCGAGGGCCGGGAGGGGGGCGTCGAGAGGGCCGTCGAAGGCAATATCCGATGATGATGACTGCGGCAACAAAGAAGTAATAAACGACGCTCATTGTGGAGAGCAACTGTGCGGGGATCGCCGGCGGGTCCAGGGGCAGGGCGCCGGCTGTAACCGCAGTATAAAAGGGGGAAAGAAGAAAGAAGGACGAGGAAATGAATAACAGAATATCTTTGAATCTAATAGGGCACTTAAAGGACAAGATGGCACGGCCCGTCCGCGTTCAGACAGGTAGCATAAGCCAACGACGATGGCCGATTGAAACTCGATGGAGCAAAACCACCCACACGAGGAGGATAAAGATGATGTCAATAGAAAATTATCAGGGCTCATTTCAAAACGCTGAAAACGAACAGTAGACAGTTGCTGTTCAACTGTCGAACACATGCAGTAATAAGACATTCATCTATTAGCCTCGTCGAAAGTCTGGGGAGAAACACGTTGAGACTCGAAAAAGCGTGGAGGACTTGACGCACTTACTCGCAGTTCAAGAGACAAAGCTAAGCTGGCTCTGGGATAGAAGTCGACGGAGAGACGATAACTATCTACAACGAGGATAGGACGTGCTGAATCTGGTTAGGTCAGGATGCCATCATTCCTGCCAATAGCACTTGATGGTTCGGCAAGAAAGATATCCGACAAAACTGCATATCTCGTTCCATTGCAACAGTAACTGAAATATGTATCATCATTCCTAGACATCTGATGCGCGCGGTCGCCGCGATGATCGGAAGGAGTTTTGCCAGAGAGAAAAGCTCACTTCTCTTGTCGTCATTTCTATCAGCATGTTAGATTCGATCGAACAAGACCGAGGGATTTGAGAAGTTTCGAAATTACAAGCTCGTTTACTTATATCCGTAGTGAAGAGTAAAAGTCTGGACGGTTATAAAGAGAACTCTCTTGAATTCCTATGTGGTTTGTAAAAGTCAAGCTAATGTGCCAGTGTATAGGTACGGGAGTAGTTAGTATTTTACACCGAGACTCGAGAGAAGCCGCCCCCTTTTAAGTGACTGTCCTACTAGCCTTCGTCATAAGGCGAACATCATGTTGAGAATATAAAGTGGTGTGATCATACTATCCGTATGTAATCGGCACGTAGGTAGGATCAGCCTCTTAGCACAGCGGTTATGTGGGCGACGACTGTTCTTTTTGATACTATATGTGTTGCTCGACTATCAACGCCTTGGCCGTGTACATTGAGGCTTGGATAAATGCTAATACCAAGTCAATAAACGGATATATATATTGAAATAGTGATGCCAACTCGGAAGGCAAATTGTCACCCACTACACCTAACAATGAGCGACCACAAGAGACCAAATCTAAAGCTATACCCATCCCTCTCCCCTTTGAACCCCTATACTGTCATCGGCCGCGATCTCAGGAGTCTTCCTTTTCCTTTGCTTCGTCACCAACCACCCCCCTGGCCACCACTTCCGCCCCAACTTCCTCCGCCCCAACTACCTCCGCCCCATCCCTTTCCGTTCCCAGCGTCTTTGTTCCCATTGCCTCCGCCCCAACCACCTCCGCCGCCCCAACTACCACCGGGCCGGCCGCCCCAGGAACCCGGCCCGGAACCGCCCCCGAAGCCGCCGGTAGGTGCCTCCCCCCCTTTGTCCTGCTTGTTGCCGCCGATCATCAAGGCAGAAGAACCTTGGCCACCACCCTGGCGGGGAGGCTCATCATCGTCGTCCTCGTCGTCGTTATTTCCGCCCCCACCGCATACACCCGCGCACTTGGCACAGATGCCTTCGAATGACTTCTTGTGGCAGCAGAGAAGGCTGCAGGCTGCCGCTCGCTTGGTCAGGTGCCCCTTTCCGGGAGCCTCGGCGATGGTCTCGAGATCTCGAGTCACTGCTTCGATCTGTCCTAGTTCATCATCCGAAGTGAATTTTGCCAGGCAGGTACTTGCGCCCGCCAGAATGAAAGCGACGATCTGGAGCTTCATGATGAGGAATAATTTTGCAAGACAAAGGCTGGTTTGCAAGGCGAAGACTTTTTTGCTGCCCAATGAGTCGATGCCAGCTTTGGAGGAAGAGCTCTTCTTTTTATACTATTAAATCATGTACGATGTTGATGATTGCTGGGCATTGCAGTAGAGTGCGTGAGATCGCAAGCACGGGGACGAAGTAAATTACTCTCCAGATCACAGTAGTACAGGTAACATACACCGTTGCGATATTTGGACAGCTATGCTACAGGCGAAATGTGATATCATCTCCCATCATTCTTCGGAAAACCTCTTCATCACAAGAATCAAAGGGATGAAGGAGACGATCACATTGCAAAAGTCCGTGCGTTGACCGAGATCAAGATGCCTCCCGTTTCAGCGGTTCCAAGACCTGCCCAACGCAATCCCCGAATCCCACAATCTCACCGTCAGGTGCCGTTGCACAGCCCTTGATGACAATCGTGTCTCCATCTTGGAGGAATTTCCGCTCCTCTCCACCCTCCAAGACTATCGGCACCTTTCCACCTTGACACTGCTCCAGGAGGCTGCCGTAGGTGCCGGCTTCGGACCCCGACACGGTGCCGGAGCCGAAGAGGTCTCCTGTGCGCATGTTGCAGCCTGCGACTGTGTGGTGCGCGATCATCTGAGGCCACGACCACACGAGGTTCTTTGAAGATGTGCGGCTCAAGGTTGTCGTGGATCCCTTTGAAGCTGTGATTCGAAGACGAAAAGTTAGAACAAGCATACACTGACGACTGATCGGGTGCATAACTTACTCTTCAGATCGACCTGTAAGTCCAGGGCAACGACGTTGTCGCGCCGACTTTCGCGGAGGTAGGGCAGAAGCTTGACGTCGTTGGACAGGCCTGGTCCCTTGAACGGCTCGAGAGCGTCCGCCAGGACAACCCAGGGACTGATTGTTGTTCCAAAGTTCTTCGCCGTGAAGGGACCTAGGGGAACGTACTCCCACGTCTGAAGGTCTCGAGCACTCCAGTCGTTCATCAGGACAAAGCCAAAGATGTAATCCTCGGCCTTGTCTACCGGGATAGGCTGTCCAAGAGCGTTGCCTCGGCACAAGAACATGCCCAGCTCCAACTCAATGTCAAGCCTGGCGCAAGGCTGGAATACCGGCTCCTTGGCCGTCGGAGCGGGGAGAACCTGTCCCCATGGCCGATGCAGGGGCGTGCCCGAAACGACAACAGAGCTGGCTCGGCCGTGATACGCCACGGGTAGGTGGTTGTAGTTTGGGTTGAGAGCGTTGGCAGGTCCGCGGAAGAGAGTTCCAACGTTCTGCGCGTGGTTCCGCCCGGCAAAGAAATCGGTATAGTCTCCTATTTCCATGGGGAGATGCATTTCGACGTCGGACAGTGGCTTAAGGGCCGAGTCCCTCAAAGCCTGATTCTCCTTGAGGATCTCAGGGTACGGAGTGTCGTCGCGAAAGACATCGCGCAGGTAGTTCCGTACGGCGCGATGCACTGGCCTGCCGAGGCTTGCGAAGGCATTCAACGACTGCTGAGAGAACACTTCGAGCTTGTCCTTGGGAAATTCTTGAAGGCTCTTGAAGCCCCCTCGGCTGGCGAAAGTTGCAATGTCCAGCGCATGATCACCGATGGCGACGGCTGGGCGACGAGCAGGATCGGTTTTAGTGGAGATGATGCCAAAGGGGATGTTCGCCAGAGAGAAGCCCGATCCTTTGGGAATGGAGAGCCAAGACTTAGCCATATTGATTTTTTCTTTCTTGCTCTTTGAAGGACGCTATAGAGGGTAGGCAGAATAGACAGAATGTTGGGAGAAATCACGGTAGAAGCGATAACACTCTCCGCGTTGATGATGTACGATGAAGACCACAGCGATGATGTTTGAACGCGTGGCCAAGTTATCAAAGACACGATACGCTCTCTTTCAAGATCTCAAACGGATAGCCCTGACCTGTGACGAGAATTTATTAAGAAACAGGTAGACCCGGTCGTCGCTTTCCGGGTTTCCGAGTCGCCCTCTGAGCAGAAACATGACCACCTCCTTGATCAGGAGGATCGATGGACGGACATCCTGCACAGAAATCCATACCTGCGAATTCTATGTCTGTGTATGTACATATAGTTGTCAATACTCATATAGGTGATTGCGGACGATGAAGATTCAGTTTTCCGGCAACATCAAGTGTTTTGCCATTATCCCATCGGTTGCCTTAAATAGGCGATCCTCTGATTTGTAGATTGTCTCGGGATCCCTTTCCGCGGCCAACGTCACCGGCCGGCTCAAGCCTCACGGTCATAGCGTCGTACATATGTATATACATATGTAGCTATAGCGGGTCGTGCCAGAAATATCCGTACGAACTTGCACAACAATGGCGGTCGCAAGTCGAGCCGTTTGAAACGTCGCACGGCTTGTTATCATACATACTACGTACGTGTCGTATGTACGTGTGTCTGCTGTTGGTAGGCAAGGTCATCACCCCCCCTTTTTATATGAAGAGCTATATAATTCATATGAAACCCACCCTTTACCGTAAGTTTTGTCAAGTCAGAGATATCCTCCTCTTCGAAATCGGTGCAGGGTCGAAAATCAAATCCCAACTCAGCAGCACGCAATGCCTACTACCAAGTTTTCCACCCCTGAGAAATACGAATATCGCAATGGCTTTGGGTCACTCCATGAGTATGGGAGCAAATCAGCTCAGAGATAATCAAGAGGGTGTGAGACTAAGGCGAGACACACAGGTCGGAGGCAGTCAAAGACGCCCTGCCCATAGGCGCCAACTCGCCCCAGAAGGCGCCCCATGGTCTCTATGCCGAGAAGCTGTCCGGTACAGCTTTCACAGCTCCCCGGCATGAGAATCTGCAGACATGGGCCTACCGCATCCTCCCCTCGGCCTCGCATCTGAATTTCGAGCCGCTCGGCAAGCCCTTCAATTCCCAGCTGAAGGAGAGTCTGAGTTATGTGCCGAACCAGCTACGATGGGATCCATTCGACATCGATAAAGGGGTTGACTGGGTTCGTGGCCTGAGACTCGTGGCTGGGGCCGGCGATCCTACGATGAAATCTGGGCTTGGCATCTATGTCTACACCGCTGGCAAGGACATGGCCCCCAAGACAGCCATGTATTCGTCCGACGGAGAGATGCTCATCGTAACCCAAACCGGAGTTCTCGACATCCAGACTGAGCTCGGCAATCTGCTGGTTCGGCCGAACGAGATAGCCGTCATTCCTCGTGGGATGAAGTATCGAGTGACGCTGCCCGAAGGCCCCGTGAGAGGTTACATCCTCGAGCTTTACCGGGGACAGTTTACTCTGCCCGAGCTTGGGCCTATTGGCTCCAACTGCCTGGCCAACCCTAGGGACTTTCAAGTGCCGGTGGCGAGCTTCGATGAGGATACCGGTACAGAATGGTCTATTATCAACAAATTTAACGGCCAGCTATTCGTCGCAAAGCAGAGCCACACGCCGTTCGACGTAGTAGCCTGGCATGGGCGGTAAGTTGGCCCCTGGATTCAGTCATCCAATAAGAAAATCTTCGTTCATAATAGGCATATACACATAGCTAACAACGATCGGCTGTAGGTGTAAGTGATATGTGGAATATGCACATATGTCGAGATACCCCTCTTATCTACGCGTGAGTGACTGACATGAAAGATCTCTAGATTACCCCTACAAGTATGACCTAGGGCGATACTCGGTCATCGGCAGCATTTCTTTCGACCATCCTGATCCTTCTATATACACCGTTCTGACCGGCCCATCCGATCACCCCGGCACGGCGGTCGCCGACTTCGTCATCTTCCCCCCGAGATGGCTGGTCCAGGAAGACACATTCCGACCGCCGTGGTATCATCGAAACACCATGTCCGAGTTCATGGGGCTCATCCAAGGAGACTACGATGCCAAAGCGGGCGGCGGCTTCCGTGCTGGAGGCGCCAGCCTTCACAACGTCATGAGCGCTCATGGTCCCGACGCCACCACGTTCGACCAGGCTTCCAACGCCGAACTGAAGCCACAGAAAGTCGGGGAAGGGAGCATGGCTTTCATGTTCGAGAGCAGTCTGATGCTGGGCTTGACGGAATGGGGGCTAGAAACCTGCAGCAAGGTCCAGCCTGAGTATAACAAGGAGAGCTGGTCGGGGCTGCAGCCGCGTTTCAAACGTCCTTGATCACTAGGTTGAGGATGTCGATTGATGAGCGTTGTCGATATTTGACATGTCGTTATAGTTGAATAAGTTACATGTATGAACCTGAATACACACATGTGAACAAAGATTATAACCAAAGGATCTATGGCACGCTTTAGTTATTCAGCCATCATCGTTGCAGTGACGGCGTCCTCATTAGCATTGACCGACCTATGCGGTCTCTTTGGATTTCAGCTACACTACTAGTAGTTTGGTGGATGCCGTTGCACACTTGGTGCTTTCGTATATGGTTGGGATAGTGCGATTATAAGCCAGATTCGCAAACTGGTCACCTGGGACTCTTGGTGACGTGATGTCATGCCATCATGCCATATCAACCTTTGTCTAGTAGGTACATGTATGTTCGTAGGTAGTAGGTATGAATACATGTTCATCGCCGTAATGTCTTTTCTGTATTACGTTCTTCAAGGACAGCGTGAGCATTTCCAGTGTAACATCAGATAACACTTCATTTGCTTTTCAGTGAACAAGACTTTCTTTGATAAAACGACAAATCATCCTCACGTCTTCAGAGGGGCCTCCATTTCTGAGAGCTATGTCTACACGCTGGGTTATAACGGATGCAACAAAGCCTTGAGTCTTAGCAGTCCCATCGGGCCTGAGCCGCAGAAACCTATTATTTCCTACGACAGCTTTCAGTCTCTTACAAGGTCTCCGTATCGCCGGAATGGATGTGCCTGGATTCGCCCTAATCACAGGAGCAGCATCCGGAATCGGGAGAGCGTGCGCCAAGGCATTCGCCAGCGAAGGCTCTGCCGGCATTGCCCTTCTCGACATCGATGAGGAGGCTCTGACTCGAGTGAGAGCCGAGATTGAGGACATCATCAGAGAACGCAGCGGTGGAGGAAACGGCATCAAAATATCCATCTGCCGAGTCGATGTCTCGGACGAAGACCAAGTCAAGAAAGCAGTGTCCGACGCAGCTGACTTCTTCGGTCGACTAGACTACGTCGTTCACGCCGCAGGCATTGCCGCTTACCACGATAGAGGAGCGGCGTTTGTTGAAACGGAAGTCTGGTATAAGCTGATCAATGTCAATCTGAGCGGGACCTTCTTCGTGATGAGAGCTGCAGCGCAGATTATGCTGAAGCAGGAACCCATCTTGTCATCCATCGACAACAGGCCACCACAGCGCGGCGCCATCGTCAATGTCGCGTCCGTGTGTGGAATCTTGGGTGGGAAATCTATCGCGGCCTACGTGGCTGCAAAGCATGGCGTGGCTGGGCTCACTCGCAGCGCCTCGGTCGATTACGCAGAGTCAGGTGTTCGCATCAACGCCATATGTCCGGGATTTATAGAGACGCCGATGACGACTTCAGACGCCGAGATAACCGACTTCATGATGAGAACGATCGACGGCAAGGTGCCCATGAAGCGAGCAGGTCAAGCACAAGAAGTGGCAGATGGGATACTGTATCTCGCAGGAGGGCGAAGTTCGTTTGTCACAGGCTCTATGCTAATGGTAGATGGAGGTTACTCAGCGACGTGATCAAGCATCTGCATGGGCATAGCTACTAGTAGTAGGATATGCATCTCGAGGAGGATCGCCCGAGTATAACATGATGTGCTTTTTTCCAGGCGTCATCTTGTTCACTACAGTCTTGAGTCATTATTATGAACATTGGCAAACGAGGCAGTAGATCGGTAAGGATGAACCGTTTGATATTCACCAGAGTTGCTCTCTAAAGTTGCTTCTGTATCAAACCCAAAACCCTTATTAATTAGGTAGTTTTCTCTTCATCACCCCCCTCTCCCTTCCGAAGACAAAACCATCTGCTCGTCCGTGCTCTCTGCAACCCTTTGCTCAGCGTTGAAACACTAGCTTCCTCTTTAGCAGCCAAAACCGGGCCGAAGAGGGTCTTGGCCTGCCTATCTAAGATCCTACTGGTCTCCTCATAACCCCAGCTCTTTCAACCAAGGGGGTCCCTGAAATCGCTTCCGCTTTCCGATCAGCTTATTATAACTCAGGCTTCTGAACTTACACACACATATAGCAGTTGACTAATAGTTGAAGCATGACTCTTGGTATGCGCGGCCCCCGAGACCCGATTATGCGGAGAGATGGACGGTTGTGGAGTTACTCCCGCGGAGGCCGAGCCCGGCTGCACTATACCAGTCGGCCACAATACGTGTCACGTTTTAAAACTGTTCCCTCATATCGCCCCGGCGTAGAATCTTTTGATACGTGCATTGTGTTATACATAATCTTTCCTCCTCGTGACTGTCGGTATTTGCCCTCTACAAATACACTCATACATATTACTCCTACACGCCTAACGGCCACTGCTGGGAAGCGTCATATTTTCATCTGCGGTTAGAGCCTTGCCATTGCCTAGTTCGTCATCATCTTACGGCCGTCATCATGTCTCTCCCGCATCCCTTCGACGGTCTCTCACTCGAAGAGACTAACCACGCCCGCGACCTGGTCCTGAAGCTACATCCGGGAGCCGTCATCGACTTCCGCACCATCTATCTGCTGGAGCCGCCAAAGGCCGAAGTATTGCCCTTCCTTGCTCTCGAACATGCCGGGAAGGTCACCCGCAGCACGCCGCGGCCGGCTAGGCTCGCACAGGCACGATATGATGTGATTGGTGGATCTAAAGCTGCCGAATATCACGAGTCCATCTTCGACCTCACCGCGTCCAAGGTCGTCAGCCACGACATTATCCCAACGGACTATCACGCTGGGCTCACAGTGTAAGTGCATCAATCTCAAGTCAGCAATTTCCAGCATTGATCGGGTTGCTGATGCGCGCGCGCGCCGCCGTAGATTCGAATTCAAGAAGCTCGTCGAATGCGTCAAGGCTTCGCCTCTCTTCCAGGAGAAACTCAGGACGATAAAGCTGCCTCCTGGTTTCGAGCTTGTCGTCGAGCCATGGCCGTATGGAGCGCCGGACTTGGGCGACGGCCAGACCCGGCTATTCCAATGCCTTTGCTTTGGGCGCAACACGGCCAGCGGTAGCAAGGACTCCAACTTTTACGCATACCCCATCCCCTTGATTCCTGTCATGGACTTCAGGAAGAATGAAATCATCCGCGTCGATGAGCCAGCAACGGGCGGCGGCTCCGATCCCCTGACCGGTCGCACTCACAAGTCGGGCATCGTCGACCACTGCGGCCCTTCTGAATACATTCCGGAGTTGCTGCCTTCCGGCACGAGACAGGACGTCAAGCCGTTGACTCTGCAACAACCGCAGGGACCGAGTTTCACCATGCGTGATTCTAGTCTCATCGAGTGGCAGAAGTGGCGGATGCGTGTCACCTTCAACCCTCGGGAGGGTGTGGTCATACACGATATTCGCTACGATGGCCGTGATGTGCTCTACAGGCTGAGCATCAGCGACATGGTGAGTAAAACTACGGTTGATCCGACATCACGGAGAATTAGAACTAACAGGAGGCTTCAGACGGTACCCTATGCCGACCCTCGGACGCCGTATCATCGCAAGCAGGCTTTCGATTTTGGCGACGGAGGACTTGGGCACGCCGTGAACAATCTTACGCTTGGCTGTGACTGCCTGGGCGTTATCAAGGTATCCTCAGAGCGTCCCCTTTCCGGTTACAGCCGGCCGGAACACCATCAGCGCTTCGAACCTAGAGGCTGACATGCATACTTCTCCCCACAGTATCTGGACGGCGTCCTCACTACAGATGACGGCTCAGCGGAGGTTGCCAAGAATATCATCTGCATCCATGAGCAAGACAACGGCATCAACTGGAAGCACACAGACTGGCGGACAGGACGCGCGACCGTTACTCGTCGCCGTGAGCTCGTCGTTCAATTCATCATCACACTGGCCAATTACGAGTACATCTTCGCCTTCAAGTTCGACCAGGCAGCCGGTATCGTCGTTGAGGCCAGGGCAACGGGCATCGTGTCCGTCGTCAACATCGACGAGGGCAAGACAGCTCCGTGGGGAAACGTCGTAAGCCCCGGGGCACTGGCGCAAAACCATCAGCACATCTTCTGCGTCCGCATCGATCCTGCGGTTGATGGACATAAGAACACGCTCGTGCAGGAAGACAGCCTCCCGGTGCCCATGAACGAGCGCACTAACCCGCACGGAAACTACTACGAGGTCCGTCAGACGCCCATTGCAACTTCCAGCGGTATCGACCTGGCCCCCTTCAGCAACCGGGTCTTCAAGGTCCAGAACCGGGCCAAGACGAACCCCATAAGCGGGAAGCCCGTCGGGTACAAGATCACGACCCCTCCGACGCAGCTCTTGCTGGCGGATCCGCACAGCACCCAGGCACAGCGTGCGTTGTTCGCCAAGCATCATCTCTGGGTTACTAAATTCAAGGACGACGAGCTATACGCCGGGGGGCGGCACACACTGCAAAGCCGACGGGAGGTTGGAGGAGTTGCCGACGCCGCAGCACGAGGCGACGACGTTTTGGACGACGACATTGTTCTCTGGAGTGTCTTCGGCCTCACGCACAATCCGAGGGTCGAAGACTGGCCCGTCATGTAAGAGGGAAGCACCGCTCTTGTGAGAAGCTGAGACTAACGTTATGGAAACCAGGCCCGTTGAGATGTTGGAGGTGCACATCACTCCAGTCGATTTCTTCACCGAGAATCCGGCCATCGACGTGCCATCCAACACTGATCTCGGCTCGAAGAGGGTGACAGATGATTGCTGTGGGAACAAGGCATCAGAGAAGCCTCATTTGTGATGTGACCATGCAGTGTGAAGAAGTGGCAGAACTGCTGACGTAGGTGGAACGGTAGGAAACATCCTGGTGTGTATGTGTACGCTTAGACGTGGGAGGATATAACAGGGGTTTGTAGACCACGATCCTCGGGGCGACGTTTTCTCTCTCAGCATGGAAATGAGTTTCAAGTTATACGCAAGTTCAAGTTTAAAGAGTAGATGATAAGACAAGAACCAAGTGATATGCAATATTGGACCCCCTGCGCAATATTGTCGATTACCAATGATAGCGTAAATCAAGCAGCTCCGCCAACGTCTATATATGTATGCAAAGAGGTATTCTGAGGAAACTTCAGAACACGAATAAATGCGACAGTCTAAGCGCTCCGCGCAAGCGGCTCACAATCTGCCTTCGACGAAGTCCAGGATCAGGCAACACAAGCTTGAACCAGCTCACAGTTTTCTCAGACAGGCTTCTTCTTCCTATAAGGCAACGGCTGAGTGCTAAGTGAGAGGAAGCGTAAACGAACATGTCAACAAACCTGAGCACTCCTGATGAACACGCAACATAAAGTCAGGCAGTAATCAATTGCAGTCGAACTCCTTCAAAATTCTACTGTACATGATTCCAACCGCCACCCAGAAACTCAGTACAACCCCCCTTCTCCCTCACAACTTGTGCAGGATGTTCAGCTTCACGCTCTTGACCTCGGTCCACTCCTCAATCGCCTCCTTGCCGAGGTCTCTCCCTATGCCGCTCTCCTTAAACCCGCCAAACGGCGTGTTGACGTTGACGGCTCCCCACATGTTGACGGTAATCTGTCCGCACTCGATGGCGTCGCTGACGCGCACGGCTCTGCTAATGTCGTTAGTGAAGACGGCTGCCGACAAACCGAGACTGCTGTCGTTAGCCAAGGCGATGGCTTCCTCCTCGGTCTTGAATCGCGCAATGCTAGCTACGGGTCCGAATATCTCCTCGCGCATGATGGTCGCGGTTGGCGGCACGTCGACGAAGGCCGTGTTGGGGACGAAATGGCCGGCTTCTTGAGACGCCTTCTCGCCGCCGTGAAGCAGCTGATGGCCCTCCTTGAGCGCCTTCTGGATGTAGCCTTCAACCCGGCTCTTCTGGGCGCCGTTGACCAGGGGACCTTTGGTGGTGCTGTCGAGGAGAGGGTCTCCGATGACGGACTCCTTCGTCCGTGCAGAGAAGTCGGCCACGAAGCGGTCATATATCTCATCCTGCACATAGATCCGGCTGCCGGCAGCACAAATCTGCCCGTTGTGAGCCGTGATGCCCATCGTCGTGTGCAAGAGAGCGTTGTCCCATTCCGCGTCGGCAAACACGATGCTCGGTCCCTTGCCGCCGAGCTCGACGGTCACTCTCTTGAGATTGGTGCGAGCTGAGCTCTCCAAGATGCGTCTCCCGACTGCGCCGCTGCCGGTGAAGGATATTTTGCGCACGTGAGGGTGATCCGCGAGCGCCTGTCCGGCCACGGGGCCCAGGCCACAGAGGATGTTGATGACGCCCGGTGGGAAGCCGGCCTCCTTTACCAGCTGGGCAAGTCTCTGGCCGTAGAGGGGGGCTGCCTCAGGCGTCTTGATGACGAGGGTGTTTCCCGCAGCCACTGCTGGCGCAAGCTTCCAAAGTGTGATCATGCTAGGAAGTGGGAACACAGAGCGGCGTGAGTAAGAAGTCTTCCAATCGCCCGCATACAAGAGGTGTTTCTCTCTTACAGTGGAGCGTTCCAGGGAACGATGGCAGCGCAAACGCCAAAGGGCTGTCGACGAGTGTAGGCCATGCCCTGCTCGATACTCATCGATCGGCCGTCAAGCTTGCCGACCCATCCTGCGTAGTAACGACAGGTCTCGGCCGACTGCTGCACACTCAGCCCCAGCGACTCACGATAGAGCATGCCGGCGTCGAGGGCCTCGAGGGAGGCCAAGTCCTCGGCATCGCGCTCGATGAGCTCGGCCAATCTGTTGAGCAGCGCTCGCGACTGGCTGGGTCCGTTGGCACGCCACGTCGACGTGAAGGCTGCCGCGGATGAGGCGACGGCGCGATCCACATCCTCGGCCTGCGCGGCCGCCACAGTTGCGAGGAACGCGCCGTTTGACGGGTTCTCCAAGTCGATCGTCTTGCCGAGAGAAGCCTGATGGAAGTCATTGTCGATGAACAAGCCGGTGGGAACTGAGAAGAGGCATGTATGAGCACGTATCAAAGAAGCCTCTTTTTGTGAGAAAGGCTTACCTGTGATTTTGCGCCCACCGGCGCCTACGAGAACGGCTTCGGCCATGACTGGTGTTGAATCTGGGATGATGGGAACTGGAGCTCTGTCGAATTAGCCGCAGCGGATATCCTAGTTCGGAGCAGTAAAGAGGTTATGGAGAAGTTCCTCCTGGCATACACAGGCTTGAGAGAGGAGAAATGACGAACCCGAAGGAAGCGTGTGTACATATGCCACTCTATCTGATCATCTGTTTCAGTCCCGGTACAGTCTGTTCGACGAGAGCCATCTTCTTCGGCTCCGATGGACCCTGGATCACGACGTGGTCAAAACCGGATTTGCACGGTATGTTGTGCATACCTTGAAACGGTATATCCGCGGCGTTAATAAGATCCTTTGGAGGTCCAAGTAGGAGGAGGAACTGGAGGCACGAGACTGTCCCACAACTGTTCCGAATTCCGACATCCTTCTTATGTACTCGAGTCTGCATCAATACACCACACAATCTGAAGCAGAGAAAGCTCTCATCAGGCCACGGAGGCGACGTGAGGAAGATTTCCCCCCTCTCCATGCAACACTTTGACTTACACACATACTACCACATACATATGTATGTATGTATGTATGTACATATGCATGCATTATGTTTGCGAGAGTGTCTCAACGGTTTCGATATCTTGGAACGGTTTCCGACTCTCGAACAATTCTCGCAAGCAAGAGTGTCGGCGAAGTTTCCTGAGCCGCGTAGTCCACACACGGACGAAAGACGAAGGGCTGAATCAGGCTGAAACGCATCACGAACTGGACTTGATACATGAAAGAGGGTTCAGTAAGGATACTCTCTGATCAAGGTAGTTTGACGGCTGCGGGAGTCCGAGAGAAATAGGGAGATTTTATATTCTCCTTGACGCAAAATTTGTGTACAGACGTTTATTAGTTGGGGAACCCGGAACGCCCGAGTGTGTATATTAGCCGACTTTACTGGTTCCGATATTCCGCGAGATGGACCACATGACAATGACATCACGCTGTTGTAGACTCTTCTGACTGTAAATGAAGTTGATCATTTTCAACGACTTTACTGTTATTCCACACCTATTCTCTATCCCCTACTGCACTTGGAAAATCAACCCGAGCCAGCAACAAACAGTAACAATGTCGCCGCAAATCCATCGCATTACCCTTTTCAAAATCCCGGACGAGGAGCATCAAAAGCATCTGCTGAGCATATACCGGGAAATGCCCGCAAAGGCTGTCAAGGTCCGTTCAGATCAATGACGGTTCTCAGATAGGTGGATGATATCGAGCTGACACGATGCTGCGCAGGATGGCAAGCCCTACATCCTGTCTGTGACCGCCGGGCGAGCAAAGCCCGACCAACGGGCGCAAGGCTACACTCTGGCGGTGGTGTCCGTCTTCAGTTCTGAGGAGGACATGAAGTACTACGACGACGAATGCGCCGCTCATGCGAATCTCAAGGCATACGCCAAGACGGTGCATCAGGGGGCTATGATGGTTTACTTCCACAACGAGTTGCCGACCTGCAGCTAGGAACATATTTATGTACATGAATGCTTGACTGAATATAACGAGGATAGTATTTGGAATCATGGAATTACACACAAGGTGCAATACTGTGACAAGACTCAACAGTGATCACTAAGTCATGAATAAATTCGGCTATGATAAACCTATCCGTACAATGGCCATACTCAACAAAAGGTAATACCTATCGACTAATGACCAAAACACAACGGTTTTGTTCTTCATTTCTTTTCCAACCACTCAGAAGATTGAAGACACAAGAGAATCGAAGATCCAGGCACTGAACGAAACCCTTGAATGCAAGAAACATTGAAGTAAAGAATAGAAACCAATCCACACCGGAAAGCAGAACGTGAAGCCCTGGCCATAAAGTCAAAGAAAGAATCAGAACAAACCCTGAAGCCGCCTCGTAATCTCCCCCCCTCGCCCATTGAGCAAATCGGTATCGTCCGGTCCGTAGAAGTGGTTTCCAAACTCCCCCGGAAACTGCTGCCCCTGTCCGAGAGCGTCGAACAGGTCGAGGAGGTCGTTGCGCATCTGGAACATATCCGGTACGGAGCCCGACATGTCCGCGTCGGCCACCATGTCGCTGTTCGTCTGCGCGTCCCATACGCTCGGTGCGCTCGGCGGGTCCTGCAGGTTGTTGTCTCGGAACTCGGACATGCCTCGGCCCTCGCCCGAAGGAGCTGCAACGGAAGCGGAGGCGGCAGCAGCAGTGCCGGTAGCGGTGGGGCTTTCTCTAGTCGTCGTCGTCGTCGTCGTCGTCGCCGCCGCAGCCCCATCGTCGGAGCCCTGCAGGCCGAGGCTCCTGAGACGCGGCAGCAAGCCACGAATGGTCCTCCACAGCCTGCGGCTGACGACGCTGTGACGCGAAAAGCCGCGGACTAGATCGATGGCGTCGAGAAAACTCTTGCGGCAGGGCTCGGCAAAGATGTTGGGTGCGTGGCAGACGGCGAGAAAGATGACGGCCAGGGCGCTGAGGAGAAAGTAGTTGAAGGCATTTTGCTGGCGCGAGTAAATGTCCGTCGTGTCGTTCAGGTGAACGAGCACCTGCAGGCTGTCCTGGGCGATGTTAATGACGAGCCAGGCGCTGCGCAGGTTCGAGTTGATGCTGGTCGTGCTGAAGAGACAGTGTTGGTAGATGGACAGGCGCGTGTGGTTGCCGCGCAGATAGAGCAGGGCCCGGAGCCGCTGCAAGACCCGTGGCTGAGATCGAGCAGCGAGCCCGAGGCGCGGGTGTCGCAGCCGCAGATGAGGCGGGATAGACTCGAGCCAGTCCTGAGTGCTAATGTCCAACGCATGGATCGTCTCCTCAGGGATGGAAAGCGTTGGCGACCCGAGGGGCGGAATGGCGTCCCAGAGCTTTGAGCACAGCCGGCCGTAACCGACCATGCATTTGAGGTAGCAAAAGTCGGAATCCTGGATTGCACTTTGATCAGAAATAGCTGGTCATCTACAGACATGGATATCGGAGGGGGAAATGAGGCTACTTACCGGCTCCGGTAGGCCCGGGTCGATATCGCGATCAGCCAGGGCAAAGGAAAGACTGGTTCCGAAGCTCCAACGGCGATCCAGGACATAGACACACCAAAATACGCGGGTGGCCAGACGGCGGGCGTCCGGATCATTGAAATTGTCGAAGAGGCTCTTTTTACGATGTAAGCCCATCTCAAGGGCCTCGCGAGCGGCGATGCCGATGGTGCGCCACGCGAGCAGTTCGTCATCACAGTGAAAGTAGTAAATGCTCTGCCGGCGTCTCGTTAGACCAGAGTAGTACTTGTAAATGTAAAAGGGGCAAAGCAATAAACCAGAACCTACCAGCATGGTGAGGAGCTGAATCTCCTGAAGGTCGACCTGCGGACTCGCGATCCGGGACACATGACGTTCCACTGACTCTGCCAGGGTCGTGCTGAGCTCGCTTTTCCCATGGGCCTCGACGACCAGGGCGGTGGCAACGGCAATCTTGGTAATCTCGACATCCTTGAGGCTGACAGGGCCGTCGGCGTCGGTTGGAGCAGGGCTCCGCAGGAGTTCGAGGGTGTGAGAGGCACGAGAGGCCAGTTCGGCAATGTCAATGAATGGATAAACAGACTCGACCTCCTCTTCAAAGACGGAAAGCAGCCGGGCAACCTCGTCAGGGGTGCAACGCAGCCAAAAGTCTAGCTCAGACGTGACGTCCCGCGGCGGCTCCGAAGGTGACGGGGCGGCGCTTGGCGGCGGCGACTCGAAGGTCGGAATGCCCATCCGTGTAAGGGAACGTTCGCCCACTATGAGTCCAAAGGTAGGACGCGTAGGACCGACGAACTGCGGCTGCTTGGGCACTCCATCCTTGGCGCCGGCAGCGGCAGAAGGTGAGGGGACGATGGTGGCATCGCAAGACTGCCGTGAACCGGAGCGGACGCAGGGTTCGACATGACGGAGCTGCTGGACGGTGCCGACGAGGTCGGCGACCTGTTGCCGAAGCTGGGCCATCTCCTCGCCGAGTACGCGGACCTGGTCGCTCTGGTTGCCCCGGCGTGAGGCCTGAGGCGGCCCTGAGGCGTAGGCGCAGGCGAGGCCGCCGGCGATACATCGCTCACAGCCAGCATCTCCGGCCGGAATGCACTTGAGCTTGCGCTTCTTGCACTCATCACTGCGGAAAACAGGTCAGGGGGAGAGGGAAGATGAAAGGGAAGGGGAGGGGGGGTTGGAAGTTCGGAAGATGATCACGACAGGGGGTGGGAGAGGGGGATTACCAGGCGACGGGGGTGTATTTGCCGCGCTTCGGCCGCCGAGGAGGTTCTGAGCCGGGACCCTGGATACTAGTCGACGACGCCGCCTGGCGCTTCTGACCGGCAGCCATAGGAGGCTCGCCGGCGCCGCCATGGCCCGTATCGGCGGGGGCTGCGGAATCGTCAGCATGCAGGGACCCGAGCATCGTTTCCGAGCAAACGGGCTGCTGTCGGACGCCGGGGGAGGCTGGGGGGGTGCGAAAAGGGGGGGGAAGAACTGGGGAAAAGGGTCCAATAGGCAGGGTCAGCCGGTATCTGTAGGGCGGGAATGGCTAGCAAGACTTTGCTGCTAATGCTATGCAAACTCGCCCTCCTGCTGCCGAGAGGGAGAAACATCTTGGAAACGTCGCCGCCCCCATCTTTGCCCCCCGGCCGGCCTGTTCGGCATCGAGTTCCGACGTTCCGATTTTGCTTTCCATTTACCGTTGCAGATTGCGTTGCTCTCTCCATCCCCCTTCTCCTCCTCCTGTCCCCGCGTCTCCACACCTTGGCCGCTTTGCCTCGTCTCGCCCATGCGTTCGCTTGCATGTCCTGTGCCTGATCTACAGAAGGACTAATTATTACGCGTATGAGTGAGACGGCCTGATAAAGGCCCGCATGGCCGTTCGACAACATCTAGCTTGGAAGCCAAGATCAGAAAAAATCTCCACCTCCTCCTGTTCTTACTACCTACTATATCAGCTAGACTTATCTTGACGACCTCTGCTCATCGACTTTCTCCCAACCTTCCCTATCCTTCTCCTCCGTCTCAGCCCCCCCAACTGCTAGCCATCATGACCATCGCAAACGTCGCCCTCTCCCTCTACCATCAACTCCTGCATAACACTGCTCGCTCGTTGCTGGTCAGCATCGTCGTTGCCCCCCTCGTCTACATCGTCATCAACGAGTTCGTTCGCCATAACGCTCGATTATCCGGTATCAAGGGCCCCGGCGGCCTCCCCGTCATCGGCAACCTATGGGATATTCGCTTCGACGCCGCCGAAAAATATCGCCAATGGTCCCGATCGTTCGGTGCCGTCTATCAGATCCAACTAGGCAATGTCCCCGTCGTCGTCGTCAATTCGGCTTCTGCCGCTCGTGCAATCTTTGGTCAGAACGCTCAGGCCATGAGTTCGCGTCCAGAGTTCTACACGTTTCATAAGGCATGTCTTGGCCCCTTGTCTCTGCTCCGGTCCTTGGTTTCTGCACATGTCTCGGCCGGTGCCGGGCGTCTCAATATACTTCCTCTCGTATCTGCGTCGTCATCGGCGTCGGCGTCGGCGCCGGCGCCGGCTCCGGTTTTCCGGCTCCGGCTCGATCTCTTCTCGTGTTCGCTTCTGTCGCCCCTCTCTGACCTCTCTCACAGATCCTCTCAGATACTGCTGGCACCACAATTGGCACTTCTCCTTTCAGCGACTCGCTCAAGCGCCGCCGGAAGGGCGCCGCCTCTGCCCTCAACAAGCCTTCCGTCGCAACTTACGTTACCCACCTAGACGTCGAGACCCGCGACTTCATCAGGGAGCTCTACAACTATGGTGATGCCGGCGCTACTCCCACCGACCCGATGCCAATGATCCAGCGCCTCTCTCTCTCACTCGCCCTGACCCTCAACTGGGGTACTCGCCTGAAGAGCCAGGAGGACAAGCTCTTTGATGAAATCACCCACGTCGAGGAAGAGATCAGCCGCTTCCGCTCCACCACCGGCAACCTACAGGACTACATCCCGCTTCTGCGCATCAACCCCATCAACCTGCACTCTGCCAAGGCTAGGGAGATGCGCGCCAGGCGTGATACCTACCTGACTAACCTCAACCGTGGCCTGGACCAGCGCATCGCCGATGGCACCTACGAGCCCTGCATCCAGGCCAACGTAATTCTCGACAAAGACACCAAGCTGAACCACGCCGAGCTTACTTCCATCAGCTTGACCATGCTCTCCGGCGGTCTCGACACTGTCACCACTCAGGTCGCCTGGTTCATGGCCTACCTCTCTCAGCACCCCGAGGTTCAGGAAAAGGCGGTGGCCGAGATCAGCAAGTTCTACGACGACTCCCAACCGATGTGCGACGCTGCCGAGGACCAGAAATGCCAGTACGTCGTCGCCCTTGTCCGCGAGTCTTTGCGCTACTTCACCGTCCTGCGGCTCGCTCTGCCCCGCGCCTCCGTCAAGACTATCATATATGACGGCGTCACCATCCCCCAGGGGACCGTCGTCTTTCTGAATGCCTGGGCCTGCAACATGGGTAAGTGATTGACTTGCTGCTCGTCATTTCCGCTTTGACCTATTCCGGCTAACATGAGACCGAAAACAAGACCCCAATGTCTGGTCAGATCCCGAAGTCTTCCGTCCCGAGAGATGGCTGGAGCAGCCGGATGCCCCTCTGTTCACCTATGGCGTCGGCTACCGCATGTGCGCAGGATCCCTGCTGGCGAATCGGGAACTTTATCTGCTCTATATGAGACTGCTCAACAGCTTCCGCATCGAAAAGTACGACGACATTGACTGCGACCCGGTTCGGGGCAACGCCGATCCAACGAGTCTGGTGGCCATGCCGCATCGCTATCGGGCTCGTTTCGTTCCGAGAAACCCTAAAGCTCTGGCCGCTGTGATGAAGAGCCTGGAGGTAGCACAGTGATTCAGCTCTCCCGCATCATCGACTGTTCCGGGCTGGCCCCGCCATCTTGAGCTGAGACGCTTGAGACAACGATCCAAAAGGTTCGGCTCAGCCACTTCGACTGAACCTGGCAGTGATGAACGAACGAATGGAATACAACAGCAGTATATACACACTCGAGCGACTTTGTTTTGGAGTTGAAAGGTTTGCGTTCTCCGTCTCTCTCCCGCGGTTGCAGTGGGCTTTGGATGGTGTTGAATGTGGTTGTGGCTTGTTTAGTGTCACTCGCTTACGACCGTCTAAACCTATGCCTAGACTTCGTTTGCCATTGTACGAAATCACAGCTTGGAAAGTCGGCGGCGGCAGCAAGTTAGCCACAGACTCCTATACCTAAGTTGGGCGACACATACATATGCATGCATGTACATAGTAATTCAGCATCTGCTTTTTCCAGCGTCGGACCAACTCCGAAGGAACTTGTGCACCTCCGATGCGACACTTTGGAGGAGAGATCGTCGTCGATGACGTCGAAAAGCAAGGTCTGGCCTGCGCTGCAGCTGCATCCGTACCCCAGAAGCTATCACCGTATCGCCGACGATTGCCTGCCAATGTCGGGCATCAACGAACCGTTATTATTCCGATGGAGCGAAGAAGCAATTCTCAGACATCAGATCCTTCTACGGATACGTAACGTACTACATCCTATAAGCTCCCCTTGGTAAAGGAGTGAAATAATGGGAGATTCTTGCCGTTGTCCAGCCTTCATCATCAGCCAACGGTTTGCGGCCCATACCCAGCTGCGAAATTTAGGCTGCCCCCTTCTTCTTCTCCTATCCGTCTTTGGACTTCCTCTCAGAGTAATCGCTTAGGTCGGCATGTTTCCTTCCGCGACGCTCTTCGCGGCCTTGTTGCTATTTCTAGGTTGCGCCAGGGGTGAAAACGTCATTGATGCTAGACGGGGCATAACGTATCGCGGTCTCCATCGCAACGACGTGGAGCTCTTCCTAAACATCCCGTACGGCCATGATACCGGTGGTTCGAACCGCTTCAAACCGCCGAGACGGCGACAGCTCCCGCCTGGCACCACAGTCGACGCGACGGCCTACGGTCCGGCCTGCCCTCAGCAATTGGGGGGCTGGGTTGTTCCTCTGTCCCTCAGCAATGTCACGCACGTGTCAGAGGACTGCCTCAACTTAAACGTGGCCAGACCCAAAGGAATATGCGCTCGAGATCGGTTACCCGTCATGATCTTTATCCACGGCGGGAGCTTCTGGACTGGCCAAAACCAAGAGATTACTATAGCGCCTGATGGCATGATCGCCGAGTCCGTCCGAAACGGCCTACCGATAATTCACGTGGCGATGAACTATCGTCTTGGCTGTGAGTCCGGTCTTCTGCGGGACTAATTTTCCCCCTTTCTTTCAAACGAGGGAATAACGATGCGGCATTTGTAGTCTTTGGCTTTGCGCAGTCCGATGCTCTCAAGAGAGAAGGTTCGGAAAACGCCGGTTTAAGGGACCAACGGCTTGCGATCGAGTGGATTCGCGATAACATTAAGCAATTCGGTGGCGATCCGAAACGCATCACCATCTTTGGGCAGTCATCTGGAGGTGGGTAACTATGCCATCTTCTTCGGCTTCTGCCGTCGCCCTGCAATGTTGCTGAGGACCCCCGTCAAAGGACTGGCCGTGGGTCTGCAAGTTATGGCGTATGGTGGCAGGAAGTCCGTTCCCTTTCAGCAGGCCATTTGTGAAAGTCAAGCTCTTGAGCCGGGAATCACGGGCAAGTTCACCATTGATGCTATGAGGGCCCTCGTCGACCGCGTCAGTTGCAACGCTGGCAACGGACTCCAGTCCCGGGAAACGATCGACTGCTTGAGGAACTTGGACATGGCTACGTTGCTCAACGCTTCTCTCACCACTTACAAGAATGACATTGCCCACAACGTAGGCGACATATGGCTTCCAGTAGTTGACGGTGACTTCCTGCCAGATGCTCCTTCAGGTCTCATTCATCAAGGCCGATTCGCAAATGTCACGACAATGATGGGTTGGTGCGAGAATGACATGACCTTCTTCACCGACACGAAGATCAAGACTTCAGACGACACCACGAAGTTTATAGCGGCGTACATACCCAACGTGTCGAAGAGCAATTTGCATCGCCTGCTATCGCTCTATCCATCGGCCGAGTTCCAAGCCAACAACGAGGCGGGCCTGTCCAGCGAGTTCTTCCGAACTGCGACCATCTTTAGGGACGTACTCATGTCGTGTCCGCCGATTTGGTATACCGAACGCCTGTCGGAAGCGGGCAACGCCGCGTTTATGTACGACTGGAATCAGACAATTCTGGACCCTATAGCGGCCTACGCCACCAACCAGAGCGGATATGGCCCTTCCCACACTTCCGAGCTCGCATACATATTCGGCAACTTATCACATTACGACGTCAACGGATATCCGTTTCACCCTTCGACCTCAGACTACAAGCTGGAGATCAGGGGATCGAGGTCTTGGTCCACCTTTGCCCACGTCGGCAAGCCCGGACTCGTCAAACACGACACGTTTATGGGATTCGAGACCGTAAACTGGGTTCAGGACGAGACATCTTTGTTCGTAGTTGGTGGACCATCTGAGGGACCGTCGACCTTGGATGGAGTGCGTGCGCACCCTGCGGTTCGGAAGCAGCGGCTACGGGAGAGATGCTCCTTCATCAACTCTCCTGAGATGATTCAGCAGTTGAACTTTAAGTTCTACTGGCGAAGCTGCGGGAGGTTCATCTACGATATTTAAGAGCTCTACGGAGTAGTAGTGTAAATTCGTTGGTTGGTCCGAAGGCTCTGCGTAGATATGCCGCGCAGCAACGCCACTCACACTATTAGTAGGTAGTCTCATCAACCGTCTTGTAACCCCGAAAAAGCAGAACAAGTCTGGACAGTGCAGGACTCATACAAGGCCATCTCCCGACTAATACGAGACCATATCCCCTGTTGGTCTACCCAAACGTCCACTCATGAGTTCGGGCTCTTTATTGCCTTGAGGCCTTGGGTCGGCACGCAGGCCGTAAAATGCATTGCATGCTAGTATGCCACCTGTCGTGTGCTCGATATGCAGTGACACCGCACTCGTTTACAAGGATGTAGTATCCGTAAGTGTAGACTAATAAGACGCTTAAGACGTGAAGACGTGCAGGGAATGGCGTTGCGCGCATAGACGTAGGTATGTCTGTATGTATGGGGCAACCGGTCAGTAGTATCCAGGACACACCACATCCGTGCTGCGTCTTCCCTGTATTTTACGACGTACATACCTGTGCATATAGACCTGCTGTAACCAATCTAGGCCGGATCTTTCATCATATACATCACCGTGCTGACAGCCGAAACTCGAGGCTGCTCGAGGCTCTCGCATTCTTCTTCCCTGTCCTGCTCTAAACCTCTCCGAGACTCACCATGGCCGGCAGTCGACCCTTTTACTCGACACCTCTGGCTGTTCTGCTGATTGCGGTATCTGCATCATATCTATACGGCGCCGCCATTTACCGAACTCTTGTCGTGTTTGGCGTTTTCCGAACACCGGGGCACTCACCGGCCGTCGATGTCACTGCTATCCCCAACACCCTTCACTGCGAAGACCTCCACTACCATGAATCGAGCGGCCAGATCTTCACGGCGTGCGAGGACGATGAGAAAACCCGTTACTCGTGGTTTCCGCCCCTTGCGAACTTTGACGATCCGACTGTCGGTTCGCAGGCTCGAGGAAGCCTCAAGGTCATCAATCCTAAAGTGAGGCTCGCGAAACTCGACGCTTCCGACTGAACGAGCCGGCTAATACTGGAGCAGACGTTTGAGTCGACGACTTTGCGGTTTGAAAACTTTGACGGGGCGTTTGTCACTCACGGTATCGACATCCTGGATGACCCTCAGTCGCAAGAGGGAAACGACGTTTACATCTTCGCCGTCAACCACAAGGCAAATCCAGAGCGTTATGTGAAGAATAACGCGAGCGCTGCCGAAAGTCACTCAGTCGTGGAGGTCTTTCACCACGAGATTGGGTCCGACAGCGTGAGACATATTCGTTCGGTTTGGCATCCTTTGATCAGGACCCCCAATGACATCTTCGCCGTATCGACGTCGTCTTTCTTCGTCACGAATGATCACCACTATAGGAAAGGGTACATGAGGAATGTCGAAGACTTGTTCTTTGCATCGAAATGGAGCAACACCATCTTCGTCGAATTCGCGGTCAACGACGACGATTCCACCTCAGCGCTTGATGATAGTAAAGATGTCAAGGCATCGGTTGCTCTTCAAGGCTTGCACAACAACAACGGTCTCGGCCGTGGCAAAACGTCAAAGGACATACTCATCGGAAGCGCCTCAAGTGGTACACTGCACCTGGCCGCGTATTCGGTCGATCCGGCGATGGCAGCAGGGCGGATCACCGTCTCTCAATCAGTCGAACTGGACTCGACCATTGATAACCCGAGTTACTTTGCTGATCCATATGCCAACAGCACATTCGACGGCAGTGGTTACGTGCTTGCTGGACTTTCCAAGGGAGTGAACCTCCTGAAGCAGATACGGAATCCCGAGGGCCAAGACGGTGTATGCGTATGGATGGTGACGCCTCTCGACCAAGGGAACACAGTTGCGGCGGGAAAATCCAAAGGGAAAGACTGCAGCAAGTGGCGTAAGCGACTGTTGTTTGAGGACGACAGCTCCCGCATCCGCACCGCTAGTAGCGCAGTCCTGGTCCCGATAGAACGTTCCACCGACTCCGGCCAACGTCGAGCTCAGCTATTTGTATCCGGGTTTTTGTCCAAGAACGTGGTGACGTGTGCTGTCGACTTGTAGAACACTGGGTTATTAGCCTTATGAAACAATGCGAGTCTGTTCGTCTCCGGCCCATCATGTCTTGGGAACGAGGCCCAGCCATGGCGTGCACATGTATGTACATGCTCCATACAAATATACCTACCTCCATAAAGTTCAGCAGTATATCCTCACATCGCTGTGAGCTCGAAGTCATGTTAGCATTCCGGCAGTCGACCGGTCGTGGAGAGGCAAAAGCGCCACATGTGTGATCACAAGTCACAACCCATGTAGGTATACATGTGATTGTGCGATACTCATCACTCCAGACACATCCGAAGGAGGCTCAGGCTAGCCAGTATAGTCAACACTCAATACAGCATCCCTACCCTTACTCCGTACAAGGGAATGACCTACCTAGCAGGTAGGGTAGGGAGGGGTTTGATGAGTCTCAGTTGGACGTGACTGCCAGAGTGTCTACAAGTAAGTACTATGTTACGTACATGTGTTGGCCGTCTGAGTGACGGGTGACGGCGGGCTGACGACCGCCCTGGGACGGAATTCAAAGTATAAACGTGACCGAACCGATCCTTGATAGATGTTCATCCGAATGAATCAAATTGACGATTTGAAACAGTGGCCGTATCTTGTTGTTTCTTTCTTCCCCTCCTTCGGCCGTTAATTTCAACGGCAAAGTCTTGCTCGACAGTGTATGTATGTATGTACGTCTGTATAAGCGACTGACTGACTGAATAGATGTGTATGGATGGCATACGTACAGTACATACATACAGTAGTAGTAGGCGGTAGGTAGGTAGGTAGGTAGGTAGGGAGATCCTTTGTTGAGGCGACCGGAAACTCTGGATCGTCAAATGCCAAAAGGGCATCGAAGCAACCTTAATTTGCCCGCTCTCCCGTACATACTACATGTACTAGTATGTATAGGACCGTGAATAGAGGTCCCTCACAGAGTCACAAGGGACCCGGAAATGTATCCAGTGGATGAGAAAATCCTTACAGCCATAGTGATCACCGGGGATCACGTTGGGAGAGGTTTGCTAAGACATGGCGCACCCGCTGCGCGAGAGCATAACGCTTCCCCGATAGCTCAACTTCCCAGCACTCCAGAGTCCAGTCGGCCGCCAATGCGCCACATCCCGAAGGCCCATCTCTTTAACCTTTGAGGGACGTTGCTTCGATGGCCGCCTACAGTAATGTCTGCCTGCCGGGGGCACCCAACATTGTTATCATTCTTTAGTGAAGCAATCGTCGTAACTTTTGAGCTTCTCTCTCCGTCCTCCTTTCCTTTTTCCCACCTCTGCTCCTTCGCAGCTCCGAAGGGCCGGTTCCAGGTGAATGGTTCTCGTCTTATGGAATTACACGAGATTTTTGATGCGGCCCACGGGCCTGCTCCCGACTACGGGGCTCCGGCCTGGGTTGCCATGATCGTTTTCATCAGCATCGCACTCTACAACGTACTGGAATTGAACTTCCTGATCGCCAACACCTTCAAGAAATATCACGGCCTTTATTTCTGGAGCATGCTCGTCGCGACCTGGGGCATCGCCTTCAACGCCGTCGGCTACCTGCTGCGCATACTGGCTGCAGATCGCTCGGGCTATGGCCATTCTACCATTATCCTCATCGGCTGGTGCACCATGGTCACCGGACAGTCGCTGGTTCTATACTCGCGCCTGCATTTCGTCTTGCAGAGCCCGACGATACTGCGCGGCATCCTCGTCATGATCATCGTAGACGCCATTTGGCTGGGAATTCCCGTCATTATTCTCGTCTACGGCTCCAACAGCAGCAAGTCGGAGCTCTTCTTCCACCCTTACGCCATCTTCGAGAGGATCCAGCTCTGTGTCTTTACCGTGCAGGAACTCATCATATCTGGCCTCTACATCGTCGAAACTAGCAAGACCCTCAAGCTCCAGAGACGTGTTGGCTTCGCGCCTCTCGACGCTCGACGCGGCATGGCCCATCTCATCCTCGCCAACATACTGATAGTCCTGCTCGACATAAGCGTCCTGGTTCTCGAGTTCACCAACAATTTCGATATTCAGACGGCTTGGAAGCCGCTGGTGTACAGCGTCAAGCTCAAGGTGGAGTTTAGCGTGCTGAACCGGCTCGTCGAGTTCTCCCAACATATGAGGACGGGAGCCATGGAAAAGATGAGCTCCGATCACGACAAGGGGGCGTCCCTTGGCGGGGTGACAATGGCCGCGTCCGAAACGCCGACAGAGGCGCGCTACAGCGTTCACGTAGGCACCTCCCGCACGCACGAGCTCGACCTGGAAGATAGCAACGAATTCCGTGTCGTCAAGACGACCGACGTCTACGTCGACAGCTCGGCGAACTCCCCCGATCAATCGGCTAGCGGCGGCATCTCCCGCCAATCGACGCACATTGACATTGAAGATGTATAAGCCGAGATTTCTGAGTTCTGCGTGAATCCAACTCCCTTCCAACCCGTTGGCAGCTTTCATTGGACGGATGGACATGCGGTGCGACCATGTTGTCCACCCTTCCTCTCCCCTTCTCCCCGAAGCAAGGGAGATGAAACCAAAGGGCTATACGGATTCAAACTTGGCGGCCCTTTTGCCCACTGACGCAGCCTCGTTCCACCTGATGAGTACGAGGGGGAAAAAAGCAAAGCATCGTGTGGATGACGAAAGGGGCGGCGGCGGGTCACTTCACGTTCTGTTGAGGGGGGGGGGGGGGGATGGCAGCAACCTTTGCGACGACACAGTTTGGCTTCGCCTCGATAGCCTTTGATACCTTTCAAGCCAGGATGAGGTCGGTCAACATGTCAGCTTTGGTCGGCGCCAATATGCTCTCTGCGGCGACCGACGCTCAGTATCTCGCCAAGCTGCCTGTTTCCGGTATCACTCTCCTGTCCTACCACAACGACTTTCTTCAGCTCCTCGGCCCCGATGCAACGGCCCGCCAGGTCTGGGACCTGCCCTGGGAAGCCTTCCACGAAGCTGGCGTCTACAACAAGAAGGATAATTCGTTGTATATGTCGTCGAATTTCAAGAGCTTGGATGATAACATCAACATCACCGTCGTCTCCCTCGACACGGACGAATACAATTTCCACAGCACCCAGTTTCCCCATCTGGCCATGGCAAATGGTGGCTCCAGCTACTATCCGCCAGGCAGCAGCCGCAATGATACCCCTCCCATGCACGTCTACTGCGACGAAGGAGACTTTGAGCATTATTCGCAGCTTATAGCCGTCGACCCGAACACTAATGAGTCGTACCCTCTTCTGACCAATTTCCTCGGGAGCAACTTCTCCTCCATCAACGACGTGCGACAGCATCCGGTCACCGGCGACCTGTGGTTCACCGACGCGGACTATGGCTATTTTCAACATTTCCGACCCTCGCCCAAGTTGCCCAAGCAAGTCTATCGCTTCGAACCAAGCACGGGCGTAGTTCAGGTAGTAGCGGATGGATTCGTACAGCCGAATGGCATCGAGTTCTCTCCTGACCTCGAGACTGTCTATATTTCCGACACCGGCAGCCAGCAGTTTGATGTTGTTCCCGGACAGCCTTCGACCATTTACGCCTTCGACCTCGTCAAGAACAAGCGTCTCGCGAACCGGAGGGTCTTCGCGTATGCCAACGTTGGCTTCCCTGATGGCGTCCACTGCGACACCCAAGGCAACGTCTGGGCGGCGGCAGGTGACGGAGTGCACATCTGGAACCCAGACGGTGTGCTTCTCGGCAAGATATACATCGGCGAGGCCAGTAACAACTTTGCCTTTGCCCCGGGCAAGGTTTTCGTCTTCTCCAATTATCGACTTTGGGTTGTTGAGAATGTCACCGCCCTCGGCCGAGAAGTCTGCACAGACTTTGGCCGAGACCTCGAGTGTTGCCAATGATTTCGACCGTCTGTTTGTCCAGCCTGCAGCTGATCCACATCGGCTATAGTCGGATTGCCTACCTGTCAGTGATTGGCGAACAAAGACGCTAAACGACTTGATGCTTCGCGGTGCGATACACAACCGTGTTGAAGCTTGAACACGGCATCTCGGCTGCCCTGCCACATGACATATCGCTTTTCTTTTCTTCTCAGTCAAGAGGCTGATCCAGGTTGAAGGCTGGGAGGAATGTACATGTAATGATAATCCTTCTCCTGTGAATGCTGTAGACCTAATTATTGTACGTACTAGGTATATAAACACTCACAGTACTAGTATATACATACATATTTCTGGGTTGCGAGCTATGAATAAACGAAACCAGAGTTTGCCTTTGAAGTATAGTATGCATCCTACACATTCATGTAATCTCCTCTAATAAATCACCAAGTTTTATTCGTACATACATACATACTCGTCGAAACATGACACACATCCATTCAGGTGCTCCTGCCCGTCAATAGTCGAGTGGTATGGCTGCCTTATCGTACGACCTTGACGTTACGGCTCTGTCCATTTGTCGTTGATAATGATATGCTTTTGGGCGAAAATGGGCACTCTTATACACATACGTAGTACATATATATAGCTTCGACACATAGGCGAGACACGAACTTTGATAGTATGTAGTATGTATAATGCTATACACCAGTGGCACTCCTCAAACGAGGAGGCACATCCGAAAAAATGCTAGCTGTCTACCTACTGGCTCCATGAAAGGGGGCTAAGGGCACACAACACCTAGAACCTAGGGATACTACATATATCACGGAGTCAAATACAAATACATACATACATACGTTGATAAAGAAACCTCTTGATTTTTTCAACCGCGTCTGCAAATATATGTATGTACATACTCTTTCTCTATGTCCTCGTCTGCATACCAACATGTGGACGCTGAAGGGGACAAATTCCCGTCTGCAAGAAGTGTAGTTGAAGTCCTAGTGAACGTCCACTTGCCATTGCATCCAGGCTCTGACAGTGGCATTCATACATAAGTATAGAACTTTAAGCAGCCGGGTGACTTCTGCGTTCGAATGCCACTAGATCGCACTGGTCGACTATAAATCATTACAATAGAAAATGCTATCTAGTACTCAATGTCCTGTGCACGGCCAAGTTAGAACTAGTCTCTAATTATTAGGTCTACTGCCTTGTTCTAGCTGCTTCTAACACTGAACCGTTGATTATGACAATTACTTATTGTAGGAAGGGCATCAACTTCGGAACAACCTACTGCCTCCAAGTTGCTACCTACGATCGATGGCCGTTAGAGATAGGGGGTATCGTTCATAATCGCGCCAACCTAAATACTTTTGGGTGGCGGCGAAGCACATAAGCTTCACCACTATCAAGTCGATGGACAACATCTTGAAGCAAATCTCTACCATCTTTACTCCCGACTCTGACGCGGGAAGAAAATAGTCCCTTGTTTTTGATGTCAGGACCTGCCAACTTGGCTAAAATGGAGCGCGCACCCCGACAGGTACGCTGGATTGTTTAGTTCATATAGGTATCCGTCTCTGGCTCCCAACATCTGAGAATGGGACAAACATAAAGGGGAAAGAACAGGGCGAAAAAAGAGAAAACATATTAATAGCTCTGCCAGAGCTTCGTCCACACATATGTACATAGGAATCAAAACTCAAACGCTCGCCCGGATGAAAAGAGATAATCAAATTGTCTGTGAGCGACTTTGCGGAGTTGCTATTCCTACCCTTCAGTTTCTTAACGAGACGAAAGAGAAACTCAGGTTTCCTATCTGAACGCAAAAATAGAAAAATACAAGAATAAAGGGCGCCGGCCTATAGATTACGTGACAACATTGTGGTCGTCTCCCCTGCCCGCAGCAGCCACACGGCCCCGGACTGACACACGGTAAGTCACGAATAAGCCCCCTTTGTGTCGAGGCGACGGCAGCATTTCCATTGACGTGGGTAGCATTTCCCTCTTCCACGCTACTTATGTGAGCCAACTTTCGCAGTACGGTCGTACCCCTTGTGGCGTCTTTAAGGAGGTGCCATGTTTGAATACTCCACAGCTGGGATCGGGTTTCGAGTTAGGACGATGAGTTATCGATCTCTTGATATTTCCGATTCAATTATAAGCCCGGGACTCTCCATGTCTGCTACTTCTACAGTCATTGACTTATCAGATCTGTCGTTACTTGGCATCAGTCTTTGAAAGATTCAGTCTTCGCTGGTCGAAGGCGGTCCTCTCTCTCTACAACTTGGACGGACGCAAGTAGAGCTGGTCTCCTTCTTCCTATCTCCGGGCGAACGCACCAACACACAGCACCTACGGCCAAGTTCTTGGGGAGAAAAGGCAGCATAGTCTTTTGTCCCCGATTTACCTGTCCCTCTTGATATAAAATGGCCGGCCAGCCGAAGCCTCAGTGCGGCAGTGAGAAGCAAGATCAGGGATATGACTTGGGCCTGCACGTTCTGGGTCTTTGTGAGCTCGAGTCGTTCTCGTGTTGTTCGTCAAGAGACTAATGGAGGCGTGATCTACAGTCCTAGTCCTCATTTTCTCCATCTTAGGTATGTGCTCTTGCGAAACTAGACGCGATACTGGCCTCATGATTCAGGCTGATCACCATCCTTACAGGATGTGGCTTCCCGGTTGCCGCCAAGAAGATTAGATGGATGAAGATCCCGCCCAAGATTTTCTTCGCCTGCAAACACTTCGGAACAGGCGTACTGATTGCCACCGCCTTTGTTCATGTGAGCCTTAACCCCCGAGCGAGTTTGGATCAATCGCTAAAGACAGTTTCTCATCCACAAGTTGCTACCGACTGCGTTCGAGAGCCTCGGAGATCCATGTCTCCCCGATCTATTCACGGAAAAATATCCACCGCTTCCCGGAGTAATCATGATGGCGTCCATGTTCTGTCTCTTCGTCATTGAGATGGTCCTCAACGCCAAAACGGGCGGCCACTCACACGGGGGGCCTACGGGCGCCGACATCACCGTCAACGATAAGGCCTCGGAGGTTACGTCCTCTACTGATCAAGCTGCGGACACTCCGCCTTCAGAAGCCATGTTTGTCAACGAGGACGGCAAGGAAATGACGGAGGCCGAGTTCAAGAAAATGTCGACCAATATCTCCCTGCTCGAGGGCGGTATTCTTTTCCATTCCATCTTCGTCGGAATGACCGTATCCATCACGGTCGAAGGCTTTGTCGTTCTTCTCATCGCCATCCTCTTCCATCAAATGTTCGAGGGCCTCGGTCTCGGGTCCCGTATCGCCGCCGTGCCATATCCCAAGAAAAGCATTCGGCCGTGGCTGCTTGTCGTTGCTTTCGGCACCACGGCACCCATCGGTCAGGCCATCGGCTTGATTTCTCGAAACTCCTACGACGAGAAGAGTGCACTCGGGCTCATTATTGTGGGCGTCTTCAATGCCATGTACATAAGAAACCCCCCCACCTGTTATTGTGCCTCTCACACGATGCATTCTAATGTGCTCAACAGCTCGTCTGGCCTTCTTCTCTACGCCGCCCTCGTCGATCTTCTGGCCGAAGACTTCTTATCCGATGAAGCGAACCATTTGATGGATGGCAAGAAGAAAGCAATCGCTTTTTGCTGGGTTCTTCTCGGAGGTGAGCAAAGCCAACCGTCTGCTTCCTTTAACACATGTCCGCTAATCACGAAACTTGCAGCTGCCGGCATGTCTGTGGTCGGAATCTTTGCCTAGCCGGCGGATAGATCCGGGGATTGGCTACATAGTATAGTTTTACGGTATGTATCGAAGTTTTGTAGGAAGAATGTAGTAGCCGGACGTCACTGATGGACTGGGATGCCCCAGAACGACATACATTCATATACGGAGCGGCCTATTTACTTCGTCTGAAAACCTATTTCTGGTTTCTGTTGGTTGGCAATAAGAATTTTATTCACGGAGAGAAGCAACTTTTGTTGCTTTACTTACGGATAGTGGATGACCCTACCTACTACCTACTAACCCTACCTCTTCTAGGTAGTATATGGTAGTATCGGCAGTCGAAGACTCGAACTTGCGGCTGTGCAGCCTCTCCACGGTCTTGGCTACCTATCTCGGCAGGGAGGAAAAGAAAATTCCATCTTTCCCTGATACAGGACAAGGGAGTCGATCGACTCGACATCTAGCCTTGCCCGGCGCGTGGGATTTATGTACAATGACTGTTTCACTCCCGGCTCTCCCCCGCCGGTCTCATCCGATGCCGATTAGAAAGTCTACCCTACCCACCCTATCGTCATCATCATCTTCCTTCACATCTTATCAACATTCACCTTCGCTCTCTGAGATTACGATACTAAAGGAAGCTTGAGCCATGCCGTTGCCCAGCTCCTCTCTCTACCCGAGCGAAGCTTCGCGGGACCTGTACAAGTTCCCTTCCCGACGAAGCGTCGTCCATAGTACCAGTGGCATCGTCGCCTGCTCTCAGCCGCTCGCCGCCAAGTGCGGTCTCGAAGTGCTGCGCGCTGGCGGAAACGCGGCTGTGGGTTCAATCTTTCTCGGTTCTCACGCAGCAGAGTTGACGACTGAGATATTTCGTCGTAGGATGCAGCGGTCGCGGTTGGTACGTTCGTTCGTTCGTTCGTCCCTGGCCGTTGATGGATCGAGACCAGACTGAAGACGGCGGAAATGCACAGCTGCCGGACTTAACGTAACCGAGCCCGCATCCACGGGCATCGGTGGCGACATGTTCATCCTCTTTTGGAATGCAGCGACTGGCAAAGTCTCCGCCATCAACGGCTCCGGCCGCGCTGGTGCCGACTGCACGCTCGAGGCCGTCCGCAGGGACCTCAACATCCCGGACGGCGTCGGCGGCGAGATACCGGCCACTAGCGCTCACGCCGTCACCGTTCCGGGGGCCGCGGCCGGCTGGATCGACACGGTAGAGCGCCTTGGCAGCGGCAAGGTCGGCTTGGCCTCGATCATGGGGCCGGCCATCGAGCTTGCTGAGCGAGGCTTTCCCGTCTCAGAGGCGGAGGGAATGTTTGTTCGTACATTGTGCACACCTATCACCTGAAGAGCTCTTACATCACTCTTCCCCGTGATGAAATGCTCTGACAAGCGGTACAGTGGGCCTCCGCCGAGTCACGACTTCGCCAGGCGTCGCCAAATTATGCCGAGATGCTCAAGGATGACCCCAGCGCCGACGGCGGTGTCCGCGCTTCGCGGCCCGGCGAAGTGATGCGGAACCCCACCCTGGCTCGGACATTCCGGGCCTTGGTCGCCGAAGGCAAGAAAGGCTTCTACACCGGACGCGTGGCCGAGGAAATCGTCAAGGTAGTTGGAGAGAAGGGAGGCCGTCTGTCACTCGACGACCTCAGACATCACCTCGACGTAGGCAGCGAATCGGTTGATCCCATCTCGCTCCGATTCACAGGCCAGGGGCTCGGCGCTGAGAATGGCATCAGCATCTGGGAGCATCCGCCCAATGGTCAGGGCGTCGTCGCCCTCATCGCCCTCGGCATCATGCAACAGCTAGAGCGGCGGGGCAAGATTCCCATCTTCGGGCCCGGCGATTTCAACACGACGCCCTATCTCCACGCAATCATCGAGTCCCTTCGCCTGGCCTTTGCCGATGGGCGATGGTTTGTGACCGACCCTGACTTCATGAAGTTGTCCGTCAACGATCTTATTTCGGATGTCTATTTAAACCAGCGGGCTGAACTCTTCGACCCTTCTCACGCGGCTGCTCGGTTCAGCCACGGTGATCCCCCATCGCTGACGTCGCCGGCGCTGCAGAGCTGTGACACAGTCTACTTTGCCGTGACTGACGCTCAGGGAAACGCCGCGTCCTTTATCAATTCGAACTACGGCGGCTTCGGCACTGGTATAATCCCTCGGGGCTGCGGCTTCACTTTGCACAACCGCGGCTCCAACTTCTCCCTCGATGCTCGACATCCCAACAAGTTTGCGCCTCGCAAACGACCCTACCATACCATTATCCCGGCCGCCGTAACAAATCTGGCCGACGGCTCGCTGCACTCAGTGTTTGGCGTCATGGGCGGCTTCATGCAGCCCCAAGGCCACGTACAGGTGCTCCTGGGACAGATTGTCGGCCGTCTGAATCCACAACAGGCGCTGGATGCGCCGAGAGTGCGCATCAGTCAGGCAACGACCGCCAATCAGGGGGAGCCGGAGTGGGATGTCAGCGTGGAGAGTGGCATGCCGGCCGCCACCATCGAAGGCCTACGGCATCTTGGACACCGAGTCACCGTGGTGGAGGGTTCAGAAAGAGAGACGTTTGGGCGTGGACAGATCATCAGATATACGGTCGACACGGTCGACGGCACACCAGTCTGGTCGGCGGGAAGCGACATGAGGGCCGACGGGGCTGCATACCCATCATAAGGTAGTTAGCAATCTGCTTGACCGTGTCATACTATCCGTAGGTTTCGATGAGATGGCGGTATTGACTATTTCGACAGCCTCTCAGACGCACCGATGCTTTTTTAAACTAACGGATCAGCTCGTAAGTGACACCAGTCGAAGGGCTTCTCCTCTTGCACTGCCCCTGTGTAATGTGTTCCGCTCATTCCGTCCGTTTGAAGATCCTTTATTACTGAGACTCCTGTCCAGACACAAGCAGCCCTTTATCCGCGAACATCTTGCCAAGCTCTCCAGTCTCGTACATCTTAAGGACAATATCGGCGCCGCCGATAAACTCCTTCTCCACGTAAAGCTGGGGGATCGTGGGCCAGTCCGAGTACTCCTTGATGGCCTCGCGCAACGTTTGGTGCTCCAGCACGTTGAAGGCATTGAATTTCAGCGGATTCAACCCTTGCATGCCAAGGATCCGAATGACGGCCTGGGAGAAGCCGCATTGGGGTGCCTCGGGTATTCCCTTCATGAACAACACAACAGGCGCCGTCGCAATGATCTTGTCGATCATAAAGCGCGTCTCGTCCGACATTAGACGGGCAAGTAAGAGGTTCGGGGGCAAGATCGAAGAAGGAAGTGCACCAGCAGCGCGAAATTTCGGTCGCACCAAGGCCGGCCGCGCAGCTTGTCGCAACAAGCCCTGAACTCCAGTTAGCAACATCGTGTGGGACGGGAGTAAGCAGAGCGCACCGAGACCATCGTGCGGGTAGCCATGGTCGTAGAGAGTGTAGCGCACGACAGACAGTGGCGACAAGTAAACAATCGCAGCGGACGACCTGGAACAGCTAGCAAAAGGAGGCGACCGTTCTGCCACGAGATATGGCCCATCTATGACATAATGCCATGCCAGGAACTGGCCAATCAGGTTAAATCCTTGTTAATCAAGGAACAGTCAGCCAACACGAACAGACGACATCATCATCACGGATATCCGTACATACAGCCTTCGATAATAGCTGCCATCCTTCAGCAAATTCCCGCGGTTGCGTGCATTCCCCTAAAAAAGCTATCTCGAAGCTATCTCTGTCGCAAGTGGTGCAGGATGCTTTCAGCTATGGTCACAAGCACCGAGCCGCACATGGACGGCCCTCAGGCATCCGCTGCTCACAACGTGGCGCTGGCCCACGGCGACGGCAAGAAGCATCTGCTTTTGGCCGTGTCAGGTTCCGTGGCGACCATCAAGATTGTGCCCATAATCAATGGACTGGCACACCATAGCAATCTGTCGATCCGCTTGATCCTCACAGAAGCGGCAGCGCATTTTCTGGGCGGCCAGTCGCCGGAGCAGCCGACGTTGGCCGAGGTGCGGCGGCTGCCCAACGTAGACGCCATCTACACCGACTCGGCCGAGTGGACGAGGCCCTGGGCCAGGGGAGTGCCCATTCTTCACATTGAGCTGCGCAGGTGGGCTGACGTGCTCGTCGTCAGCCCGCTCAGCGCCAACACCATGGCGAAGATGGTAGCGGGTATATGCGACAACTTGCTGCTGTCAGTCATCCGTGCCTGGGACTCGGACGGGTCCATCGATGGCGTGCGAAAGAAGATTGTCGTCGCTTGCGCCATGAACACGGCCATGTGGCGGCATCCCGTCACCGCCTCGCACCTCCGCACCCTCGAGGAGGACTGGGGCGGCGAAAGCGGCTGGGTCGAGGTACTGCGGCCGGTGTCGAAGACGCTGGCCTGCAACGACGTCGGTGACGGTGCCATGGTCAGCTGGGAGACGATCGTGGCTGTGGCCGAAGCGAGGCTGGGCCTTTCCGACAGCGGCGGCGAGTTCCAAGCCGCCGGGAATCGCGACAGATTATAAAAGAGACGTGGCCTCGTCGCGAATATTCTTTGCTTGAGAGCGGATTATCTGCTTGCCGTCAATCACGTATGTTCTTGTTTGGCAGTTACCCCCGAGCGGCCTCAACGATGGTCCGCGCCTTCCACATCAGCGTCCCTGGACTACGGATAATCGATGCACTTTTTTTGTTTTTCTCTCAGATCACCACCATCTTCCAGAGTCATTCTTCTTCTTGTTCCCTTTCCGTCGATATCTCTTTTCCGACATTGTATTCTTATCCTTTTGTAATCTCCAGGCAACAGGTTAGTCTCGCATCGCACAAGATTCAATCGAAGACGGCGTCGATCTCGATACCCCCCTTGCCCATCATGAGCCGTTCAACAATGATGGCGCCCAAGAAGGACCTGAACGGAAACGAGGCGTGCTCTTCATCTACTTTGCTCGACCAGGCTTGTTCATCAACGCTGCGCGCTCGCCTTCGCAGTCCAGAACCAACTTCTCGGCCGTTCGTGGCCTTGCCCAGCGACTCAGGAGCGGAAGTTTTTCGACGCTTCCGCGCTTGCTTTAGCCTGGAGCCCGTTTCCTCCTCTTTGCCCCTGGCAAAAGACACCAAGAACCCCGTGGCAATCGAGGCTGGAACCATGGCTCAGCTCGGAGGTTCGTGCTCAGGTTAAACCATCATGCCCGTCCGTCTCGGTTGATGAAACTTTCCCAGATACTTTCGCGGAAGCAGGCTTGCGCTTTTACACTGCCATCGCCGAAGATATCGTGCAAGCACGTCGAGACATGGACGCTGAGATTGCAAAATTGACTCTGGAATCGACCGCTGTCCTGTCCCGAGCCGATGCACTCTACTCAAACGTCACATACCCACTCTGCGTCACTCTCTGTCATGTCGACAACGGCCCGAGCGCGACTATCGCAGTGCATTTGTCTACTTTCATGGCCAGATTGTCCGCGGCGCAGGGCGAACTCCAGGGCTTCCAGAAGGAGTGGGAGTCTTGCGTATTGGAAGAACAAGAGGCTTGGACGGAGTTGAAAGCCATGGACGCGATGAATTTGAGTAGCGCGCCCGGTGCTGGAAACGACGCTGTGAAGGCTGCGGTCGAGGGTTTCAGGACCGAAACAGAGGCCGTCATTGAAGCAAATGAAGCAGAGCTTGAAGAGATTGATGCCGTACGTCACCCGGCTGCCGTTGATGGCGCCAACTGACAATACTGTGGCAGGAACTTCGGGAGTTGATGCAGGGCGAGACATTGAAAGTGATGCAAAGCATGATGGCCGGCTAGCAAGTCAGGCGACAGGGTCACGGAGCTTGGGAATGCAACATACGATCACAGTACTATCAACGAGAAATTTCGTATCTAGATGGCTAGAGTCAGACTAAAAGATTATTATAATGGCATGCTGATTTTCCCCCGTCTAAGTTCTCGCGGCCCTATAACGTCGTCGTCGACAGCAGAGCGGCGGACGAGAAGCAACAGTTACCTAGAATGAACCAAAAAAAAAGGCCCCTGTCCAGGTACCTGCGCGCTGGCTTCGGCGCTCTCACGCGGAGGGACAGGATAGGAGCCGAGACAGCTCACCCTTTTCAGGAACTACGACACCCCACTGATGTTGTTCGCGTCCGTACATGATGTCACCGATCCAGCCTTTGAGCTTGGCAGTGATCTCGCCTGGTCCGCTTTCCGGCCCGGTGGGTATGTTCATATCAAGACCGTGGTGATGGATCTGTGACACAGGGCATATGAAGTACTTGAGTGGAGTCAATGGTTGGCCTTCGAAGACTTCTGAAGGGGAGGATTCTCACAGCAGTGCCGGCGGCAAAGGCCTCGAGGATGCGACCTTCGGCGTGGGCGCGTACCAACTCGGCGATGGTATACTTGCGTTCAGTAACTTCGAGGTCGCCGGCGAGTCGATCGCGAGCCAGGTCAAGACAGCTGCGGCGGGTGACGCCGTCGAGGATGATCTTGTCGTCCAGAGGCGCAGTCAGCAGCTCAGTGCGGCCGTCTCCCGGACGGCGCCAGACGATGAAGAAGTTGCTGGCGCCGGCCTCGGTGCACTCAGACGTGGCGTCGGGGTCAACGTTGGAGACGACAGCGGCCGCAGGGGTCGAGTACAACCACAGCACCTGGTGGAAGCCCCGGCGGCGAGCCTCCTGAGTGGCGACGAGGGACGGACCGTAGTTGGCACCCAGCTTGGCGAAGCCGAAGCCGCCGGCCCAGGCGCGGACCATGTCGCGGGGAGAGGTCAGCAGGCGCATGCCGCCGTCGGGACTGTCCATGCGCGGCATGAAGGTGAGGATGATGTACAGCAGGGCCTCGCGCGGTGCCTGGACGCCCAGCTGCGGCTGAGTACCGATGAGTGTCGGACGAAGATACAGGTAGCGAGCCGTTCCGGGTCGTCCGGAGAGCCAACGCGGACCGTCGACCGTTAGCAGGGCCAGCATCAGACGCTGCAGCTCGGCAGGGTCGAAGCCGGGCAGGGCGACGCGCTCGGCGGAAAGGCGCATGCGATTTGCGTTTCGGTCCGGACGGAAGAGGCGCAGACGACCGTCGTCGCCGCGATAGGCCTTGAGGCCCTCGAAGCACTCGGTCGCATAGTGCAGACACGAGGCCGTGGGCATCAATTGCAGGGGACCGTAGGGCTTAAGCTCCGGCGCGCTCCAGCCGGCGCCGGCGCGCCAAGCGGCCGTCACCATATGATCGGTGGCCAAGGTCTCGGAACCGGCGTTGGCGGCTGCCTCGTCGGCCGGTACAGGCCGCGGCTTCATGGTGAGCGAGTACGTCAGGAGTGATGCATCAAGTGGTGATTCCGAGCCTTGGCCATTGGTGACCGTCGTCGCCACCGGTGTCGTCGGAGTGAGATCCACGGCCGAGGGAGACATGATGTGAGATAAACCCTACGATATGGAAGGGTAGGTAGTAGACGGTGGTAGGTATGTGTACGATCGATCGTAACTAATCCTCTTTCTGTCCTCTCTCGCGCAATTTGTGTGCAGTCTTCACGCTTTCAGACTCTTCCTGCTTCTCCTCTGGGATACGTGCTCTTCACTCTCGCTTCCTCCGGCACTTTCCTATCACTCGTGCCAAACCTTTGTCGGCTTCCTCTTGTTGCAATGAGCCGATGCTTTTCTGTTTATCGTCGAAAACCAACACTGACGAGAACGGAATCGAAACCACAGTTCTGCCAACGTTAAAGGGGAGGAGGAAGAATTTGGAGGAGAAGGATGGGGGTGAAAAGTGTTTTATGACAAAGAAGACGGGACGTGCCAGTCGAAGAACGACACTACCTGTCTCTAGTAGAGGTCGAGGAGGGAGAGGGAGGAGGTAGGGCAGGGGGGGGAGGATAATAGATCGGGAATAGATACCTGCCTACCTACCTCTCTAGTCCGTCGGCTGTTCAAGGGAATCGGGAAATGGAAGGACGGAAGCTTCCTCCCCCCCCCCTATCGTCAGTGTCTCCGTCTTTTAAATCAGCGAGAGGCCAAGACAGTGGCGGCAGCATCAGGAATCATGCGCAGGCATTGCATACTGCTAGTAATAGTAAGGTCGTGCTACTGCTAGGTGGTAGTAGAGTAGCAGGGAGCCGCCCACCACGGGCATTGAGACCCCACCTACGTAACATTCGTCAACCAGGGCCACCTAACAAAAAGCACTTTCGTTCCCGATCAAGCACGATTGAAACCGCGCTGGTCCCTGATGAGCGAGGGCTTGTAGCCTGTCCTAGACTCTTCAAGCAGCACCTCTCCTCTCCCTTCTGTGGCCTCTGCCTCCCTTTCCCTCTTTACTCCGCTCCGAGTCGGCCTTGGCACCCCGAAAGGGAGGTAAGGGGCCACGTGCCGCTCGCAGCGGGGTAGGCAGTACGGAGTAGGTACGCCGCGATACAACATCGTGTCGTCGCAGGAGTCAGAAGCAAGCCCGTAGAGACCGAGTATTTGATACCCCTATCTTGCATGTCCAGATTACACGCGCACATGCGGTCACGGATTCCATATCGGATTTCACACCTCTAGCCTCTGAGCACGACATATCCGTAGTACATACATACAAACGCGAGCGGCTCGTTTCCGTCTGCCCGGCCCGCAGCGCCGCCGCCATGGATAGCCTGTCCGTCCGCCAACCTCTATCCGCAGAAATTCGGACGATCCTCCTCAAATCCTTTGCAGCAATAAAGTCTCTCCATGAATTCTGAAAAACATTTCAGCATGCGGGTTCTGATACGAATATTTCAGGGCGTTCTGCCGAGTACGAATACCTACTTCGTAAGCTGGAACCCGAAGAACGCCCCTGCGCTCAAGGCTCTCGCGTCGATCCCGCGTCTCCAGGGGCTATGCCAGTGCGAGCGGAATTGGCCACTAGCCGAGCGCCGTCGATAGCCGCGCCGGCGACATCATTGCTTGCGGCTGAGTTTTTTGTTATGTCAAGCCATCGTGGCTTGTCCAACAGCTTGAAGTCAGAACCGAGTACGGACAATAAGCTCGTCATGTCCAACACTTGGTCAAGACAACACAAGATAGAATCGGTAAAGTCAAGTGGATATACTCGTCATGTCCAACGCCTTGGAGGAGAGAGACACACAAGACGCAACCGAGTGAATACAGCCCGTCATGCCCAATACCTCGACGATTTATACACACAGGCAAAAAGAAAGAAAAGAAAAGAAACGTCCAGCGTCATAAACACTGCTGCTGACACCCCTGACTTTCTTCCCTCTTCCCTCAGGCCCCTGACACCTTCACCGCAATCTCAAACCTTCTCGCCCGGCTTCTTAGCGGCCGTCTGCCCCGCCAGCTCCTGCAGGCGAGCCGCCGCCTCAGCCTCGCCTTTGGCTGCTTTGGCCCGCTGCCTTGCCTCGTACAGATCCCGACTCTTCATAATGCGCTGCACGATTTGCGCCGCGTTGACCTCGGGGAAAGCGTGCGCCCCGATCTGACGATAAATCCCCATGGCCTTGGGCGCAACGTATGGGTCGTACGTCAGCGGCATGAACGATGTCGGACCGTGATAAACGGCGTCCGGCAAGCCCCAAGGCAGTGCTCTCAGATATTCCTCGGTCGGCGTAAAGGGCGCCCCTAAGACGACGGCGTTGATGTACTGGACGATGGGTGTCAGCCGCGCCACCCTCATCGTCGGTACGATACCTGCTCGCTTACCTTGCACTGCACCACGCAAAGCCCGCGTTCATAGATGTTCATGATGGGGTAGTTAACGCCCTTCCACTGATTGATGACGTCGTCCTCGTGGACGCCAACCACCACGAACGCAGGGCCGTAATCTTTACCGTCGCTGCTTCCTTCCAGCCGTTTGGCCGTTGCTGCAGGCGTGAACCATCCGGCGTTGCGCGCAAGTTCGCGCTCTTCGTCCGCAACCTTGCGCAGAAATTCGATATGGCCACTTGAGAAGAGATCGAAACCACCGTCAACGTAAACGACGCGCTGGCCAGGGCGCAGACCCTTGCCGTCCAGAAGCTTGGAGAAGGTCTCGGGGCCGGGAGCGGACCAGAACCAGACGTCAACACCAGGGGCCAAAGCCGTTTCGTCTGTGGCATAGAGCCGAATGCGTTCCAGCATAGCATCGCCTCGGGTGCGTCGCTCGTCGGGCGAGCCGGAGCCCTCTTCGCCAGCCAGCGTTTTCTGCAGCGATCGGATAAAGTGGGTGCGGGTGCATAGTAGCATTCGCCCGACAAGGTCTGTCGTTGAGATGCCTGGAGAGCGTTTGACCACCTTGAAGCGGCCAGCCTCCTTGACGAAACGGTAGCAGTCGCCGCCGTCGCTGTCAGAGGTGATGTCGTCGCCATGCACGACAAAGCGGCAACCAAGGTGAGTGATGTATGGCAGCTGCGTCACGTAGGGCGCGTGGCCGAACGACTTCGTAACCCAGCGGCAGGCATTGGCTGCAGCTAGCCTGGCCACCACGAGGTATCCGTCGTCAGTCAAGTCGGTCACGCTGATGCTAGAGGACGGGCAGATTCGGGTGGTGGAGAGCTACGGACCGCTCTTCGAGCGTCATGACGGTCGGCCCCTTGTTTGCGAGAATTTCCTCGTCCGAGTGCACCCCAACATAGAGCTCGCTGCCGAGCTGTCTGGCCTGAACCATGGCTCCAGCATGGCCTACCGAGAGGAAGTGACGTTTAGCACAAGCCGACAGCGGTCCGGAGCAGAGCAGGGTGACGTACCGTGGTGAAAGAAGTCGAAGCAACCGTCGACCCAGATGCGGCCGTCGAGAAGCTCGGGCGCGGCCTCGTCAGGCGGGAGCTCGAAGCTCTGATGGGTGCTCATGATGGGGTTGGTTTGTTGCCCTCTACCCTTGCCTCCCTCTTCTCCCCTTCCTGCTTCTCACTCCCTCGATGGCGTTTCCCTTTCTGACTATCGGTTCTTCTGATGAATGAGTCTCAAAACAAGCGTGCTCATGATAGTAGGTAGGTAGGTAGGTACGTAGGTAGGCAGCTTGCGTTCTCCGAGCAAACGCGTCGACGAGGGGACGGTGCATGATGAGACGAAGTTGGACAGTGTTACGTCAGCATCCTGCCTTTCTCTACGGATACTCCGTACGACTTGCGATGTGTGGCCCTGCCGCCAGTCGCGCTGGCATCCCGCATCATCCAGCAAACAAACACCAATAAAAGAAAAAAAAGATATTCCAAAGGAAAAATCCGGGGTTCGCGCCAGAAGCATATATGCTCTTCACGCCGGAGCAACTTGTCCCGGCAACGCAAAAAGGGGTGGGGGGACATGTTGAGAGAGGACACCCCGAGCACCCGTCACCCGCCCGCTTGGGCATCGCCAGGGGGTCTTCTCACTCGGCCAAGGCGCCACTCCTCGGGCACGTTTGCGGTGGCATGAAACACGGGTCGAATGTTCTAAATGTTTAAACCGGGTCAAGGATGTCGTTTTGTTTGATCAACCATGCGTGTTCCCCCTTTTCTTTCTGTCTTCAACTTTATGCCTCCGGCCTGTCGTTTACTTCCCCGGCGTGAGGTCGACCAGTAAAATGCTCATGACGACGAATGCGAGAGCGCGGTCCACGACAGGCGGTTGTCGATAGAGACGTTTTCTACGAAGCCGTCGTGTATCTCGTCGAGCCCAGGCCGAGACAGGAGACACACTTCTCCTCCCCCTCTCCCGTCCTCCCTCCCTTCCTTTGCGGCTGTCCTGCCGCCTCCTCTCTACTTACTCGCGGCCTTCACCCCCTTTTTTCTCCTTTTCATGATCCCAACACACAGGAATACCTACCTACCTAGTATGTTGGCATCTCCATGGCCGTTTCCATCTTCCGCCCCGAGGTACTCGTCGCTGTAGATGACATCGCCTTCAAGCCTCCCACACCGCCTATACATATGTGCCGCCACAGCGGAATCAAGCCGTTACTAAGCTTCACGCGCCACCTCGTCATCTGACCCAAGAGCCGCGATGCAGCGGTCCACGACGCCCACGAAGACTCCGTCGCCTTTTCTCAACCTCTCCATCTTCTCTCCACCGCCCGCAGCCTCGGCCCCGCGCCCGGTGACACGCGATGGAACTGAAGCTCCATCTCCTCGTCAGCAGCATCATCATTACCACCTCCCTCACAGCCTAGCTCGCAAGGCCTCGCTCTCTGCCTTTTCATCCCGCCGCCGACGCTCTTCGCTTTCCTCGCCCGGCTCGCCGTCCGCGACCTTCTTCACCGACGCCGCCGCCCCGCCAGCTCTTCCAGACTACGCATTATCCGCCGCCGCCAAGGTACAGCAAGGCCGCTCTCCCGTCCGCAGCTCGGACAGTGGCTCATCCACCAAGGCGTCGGGCCGGATGTTTTCGAATGCGATGCCTACTTCCGGCCCTGTTGCCGTCAACGGCTCGGTCCACGGCCCGCCTGCTTCCGGCTCCTCGGCACCTACCGTCACTGCTGCCCCAACCTCTTCTTCGTCCATATGGCAGCCGAGTGAGGCCAGCGTCATTCACCAGCAGATAGCCGAGCTTGCTACAAAGCGAATCTCAACTCTCGATTACTTGCGCAAGGCGTAAGTCGAGAGGCGTTAATTCTCTCTATACCCACGCTGACAGACTTTGTGTCTCATAGCCACGAGGGACGAGTTTACTGGTTCAACACGTACCTCTTTGACCGCCCCGACCTTGCTCGGATGTCCTACTTTGACCCGCGTAAGCTCGCTCGCCGCGCCACCAATTTCCTCCTCCTGGGCCTTTCCGTTCCCACCATCAACGACCTCTACTCCTCATCCGCCATCGAGTTTCTGCGTTGCCTCAATGCTCTGCTTTCCGAATTCGACTCCTTCCAGCAACTCCACGGTGACTCGTCGGCCACCCTGACGCGAGCACGCTTGCCCAACATGTTTCGCCGACAGGGAGGTAAAGCACGACGGTCATCCTCCGCTACCGATTTTGCCGACGAATCACAAGCCTTACCGGCCCTACCGGGCGGTGCCGCCGCCGGGGCTCCGTCCGTCATGACATTCGCCGCAGCTGAGTCGGACCTTCTTCCCGGCGAGGAGTACACCTATCTCCTGACGCCGTCACTGCCCTTCGAGCCCGACTTCTTCGAGACCTTTGCCACACTATGCGACGTCCTCATCGACTGCTATAGGCGATTCCTCGCTCTTGTTCCTACCCCACGCGAATGCTCCGCCCCGGTTGCCGAGTTATTCTCCAAGGTTGATTCCAAACTGCGAAAGATCATCGTCCAGGGCCCTGTCAAGGAGCTTGAAGACCAGAGCAGGAGTCAAGTAAGAGCCGAGGTCGCCAGTGTGGGCAAAGTCGTCCTAGGCGGCCTGATGTGAGACCCGGACTGTGTTGTCCCTTTGTCTAGCCTCGATACCCAAATTCATTTCTCGTCAACCTACTCTTCGTCTTCTACAGATTCTCTCTGTAACTGTGAGTTTCGTAGCCATACACTACCGTACAATTTCACGGCGTTTCCGTCACCAAGCGAAGTACATATCGTTGCACAGATAGATACTGTCAGCGCGCAAGGACTATTTAAGACGTACATCCGGTAGCCCTGAGAGCCCAGCAGTCTTGGTCCTGAGGCATAACCGTAGGCGGATTTTTGAGCGTCTCGATACATATCGGTCATGATGGGCCTCTGCCAGTGTTATTTGGCTTCGTCTCCTCGCTGGCTACGAGGTTCTGGATCTCGACGTCGACCAGCCATTTCTTCGTCGCTTCCATGACGCGATCAAGTGTCTCGCCTCCTTGGATGACATCGGGCAGATTATGCACATCGAGACCGGCGCGATGGTCAGTGCACCGCCCTTGAACGTAGTTGTACGTACGGATCTTGTTTCCGCGCGTAATTTGCGCCTTATTGAGGATGCTGGAGCGCAGACGCGCCGCTTCGGCCTCACGTTGTTCCACGCGCTGACTGGCGATACGCGAGCGCAGCACTTTCCATGCTTGTTCGCGATTGCGTTGCTGCGAACGGTTGTCCTGTATGGACACGACAGTGCCCGTAGGCACATGTGTCAGGCGGACGGCGGACTCTGTTTTGTTGACATGCTGACCGCCGGCGCCGCCCGCACGCATCGTCTCGACCCGGACATCGCTCGGATCGATGAAGAAGTCGCTCCCGGAATCATTTTCGTCACCGCCGCCGCCATCCTCCCGGAACGAAGGGAGTACCCAGACTGCGGCAGCACTGGTGTGCACGCGGCCATTGGTGTCGTTGCCAGGGATTCGCTGGACGCGGTGCATCCCAGCTTCGCCGCGAAACACGTCGTAAGCACCCGAGTCCTGAACCTCGACTACGGCCTCCAATAGCGGGCTCTCGCCGAGCGTCGATGACCGGTCGTCTGACAGTTCGTACTTGATCACGTTGAAGCGCAATCTCCTCCGCATGCAAAGTAACTTGTACATGTTGAAGAGCGTGTCGGCGAAGTAGCGGCACTCGAGGCCGCCGGGGCCGGGTCGCAACTCGATCATGCATGGCAGCTCGGCGAAGGGGTGTCGGGGCGTCAGGCTGACCGATAAGTTCCTCTCTAGTGACTCTAGCTTTGATCGCTCCGCCACGAGCTCGTCGCGCGCGATGGCCGTCAAGTCCTCGTCCTCGGAGGGGTCTCGTACCAAGACCTCGAGCTCGGCCATGGCGCCGCGAGCCGCGTCCCAGGCTCGCAGCGCCGTAGCGACACGCTGCAGCTCGCCAACGCGCTTCGCGCTTGAGGCGTCGAACGTGATTTCCAGTGCTTTCTTGAGCTTTGAATGTTCAGCAGCTAAGCTCCGGGCGCGGAGAAGAAGACTCGGGGCCAGTGCCGTCGAGGTTGCGTCTCCAGGCGATGTGAGCTCAAACGGCCAGCATTCATGTTTAGATAGCTGGATGAATACCTACCATTGGTCACGAAGCGAGCGGGCTGTTGTTGGTGGCAGCGACGCCATGCTCTGGAACAGCTTCGACAGACCCATGGAGCCGGGAGCATGCTGGAATCTTCTGGTGACTGTAATAAACCTTGGACTCTGGATGAAGTTGCGAAGAATCGAGTTGATGAAGGGCTATGGCACGTGACCAATTGACTTCATATACTTCATAAAGATGGAAAGAATCATGTTAAATAAAGAGTATTACTATTTTCCGCACCCTATTTATCTATTTTCCGTATCCCCTTCTAGATTAGGATACTAATATCCCTACTAGGTCGGGTAACCCCGCGCTAGCCTACGCTACCTATCCACGGTATAAAGTCCTAGAGGCCTTAGGAAGTTACTCGTAGTCCTAGAAGTACCTTATTACTAGGGAGATATAAGATTCTCCTTATTGCCTCTCCTCGTTACCTTTCCTCGCTACCTCCTTACTACCTTCCTTACTACCTTCCTCGCTGCCTTTTTCCGCTTATAATCCTACTACCTCGCTCTCCTCGTTGCCTCGCTCTCCTCGCTACCTCTTTCCGCTTAAAATCCTACTATTTTACTTTCCTTATTACCTCTTTCCGCTTAAAATCCTACTACCTCGCTCTCCTCGCTCTCTACTAATTCTTCCGCTTCGCTACCCTCGCGATAGACTATCTTATTATTAACGAAGTTATAAAAATCCCGCCGCCGCTATTATTACCGTTATTTAACTCCTTTAATAATTTATATAACTTCCTTTAGGGTTTTTATCGAGAAAATAATACCGCCCTTATAAAGGATTAATCCGGTAGGAAGTAAGACTTTAATAGCTAATTACTTCCTTCGTTTTATAATCTTTTTTATAATTATAGCCTAGGTAAGGCTTCGATAAATATAGGACTATATAAAGCCTTAATATAGAAGATTAATTATCCTTTTAAAATTAAAGCCTTAGCCTCCCCCTCGATAAAGTAGAAATAAATATATTATATTAGCGAAGGTTATAGTTATTATAACTATCCGCCTTTTATTAATCCTTTAGTATATAACCTTTATTATCGCCGAATAACTAAGTAGAAAGACCTTAAGAAAAACCTTTTAAAATATAGGGCTTTACCTACCCGTAAGCTTAATACTATCGTAAGGGATTAGTTAGAGTTATTAAAGCGGTATTTTCGTTAACGAAACGTTTATAACGACTAGTAGATTATTTAATAAGAGGTCCTAGATAGTAAAATAACTACTTAAGCTTTTATAGCCCTTCTATAAGAAGGTAATATTAAGTATATTATAAAGCTTAATAATAATAATAAGGTTAAGGGGGTCTTTTAGACCTACCCTTAGTATAAAGAAATATAGTATTATTTCCTAGAGGTCCTTAGTATAAATAATATATATAATACTAACCGCTTTAAGCTTTATCTTTTTTAAGTTATAGGTATTATTAATTAGAAGAGTTTAGCTAACTTTACCTAGGGTCTTATTAATACGGAGAAAAAGGAGGGTTTTAACTAGCTTTATAAAGAGCTTAAGAATCTCTATTATTAGGTTTATACGAAAAAACCTCGTATAATTATTATAGATAAGGAGATAGCCCTTAAGAATACCCTTTTATCTATATTCGTTAACGTATAGTAGTAGCTCTATATCTTTTATATTAATAATAATATTTAGGCGAGAATTAGGAAGTATTAAAAATAACCTAGTATTATTAACGAAAATAACGATAATAACGATAAAAATAACGATATATACGAGAATAATAACTCCCGAAATACTATATAAAACGAAGCCGAGTATAATAATCCTCCCTAGGGCCCTAATAACGACCCTAATAGCCGTAAAAGTATATTTTCTACGTAGAAGACTATTATTTACGCTAAAATAGAAGAGGGCTTTTACATAGTATAAAAAACGTTCGATAATACCTATAGAGAATACTAAGTATCGATCGTTAAATATATCTCGAAGGAATATATACTATAGAGGGAATAGTAGGCTACTTACTATATTTTACGATATAGAAACTTCGGTTAAAGGGTTAATAGCCCTATAGAAATAACCTATAAGGATATTAAATCCTATTTTTTAACTAGTATTAACGACCTTCTATACCTTTACGAAGCTATTATTTAGATAATCGCTAGTAAGAAATAACGCTATCTAGAAAAGGCTACTAAATAATAGCTTAAATAGCGTTAATTATATCTTAGCTAGGCCTAGTTAGGTAAGTTACCTATTAAAATCTCGTACGTAGTAATTAATCTACTTACCCGTTAGTATCGCCTTACCGAGGCTATAATACCCTTATAAAGTCGAAAGACTATTCCTCTAAAGCCTTATATAGGCCGTTTTATATAATAATATAGCCTTCCTTATACTTATACGATTCTATAACGCCTCCGGGATTAAATTCCCCTTCTTTAGCCTAATTACTACCTACGATAGTAGTTTAAGAAGCCTTTAATAGGTTATCCTTAATTCTACCCTTTAAAATACCTATTAACTTACTTACGTAGGATCTTAAAAAGCCATTACTTCGAATCTAAGATCCTAATATCGTCTAAAACCTTTATAGCTAGCCTAGAATCTCGATTAATAGCCCTTTACCTATACCCCCAATCCTCTAACCCTCCCGAATTCCTAACGATAATAACGACGAATTACGATAATCCCGTAGCGGTAATAGCGGCGGCTACGCTTATAGGGGTAGGTAGTATTAACTACCGCGATTATTATAAGTAAGCTTTCGACTACTCTTATAAAGTATACGGAGGATAACTTTAAGAGACGAGGACGAGGTACTACGATTAAGATCGCTATAAGGACTTATAAAGGGAGGAAGAGGAAGGGGAAGAGGAAGAGGAAAAGGGGGGGGGGGAGCGGTAGAATAGTACCTTTACTAAAGGTATTATAATTAGCCTTAACTCTATAGTAGGAAGAGCCATTAATAGGTCCTCCGTAGGAGGTATTACTACTAGCCTTACCTATACTTTAATAAGTACCTTAGTAGCCTTAAGAAGGCTATAGCCTTATATATAAGGATTATAGCCGGCGTTAATACTAGTACTATAGTAAGTACCTCCCTTATAGGTATTATTAACTACCTCCCTTATAGGAATTACGGCTAGCGTTAACGCTAGTACTATAGTAAGTACCTCCCTCGTAGGTATTATTAACTACCTCCCTCGTAGGAATTATAGCCAGCGCTACTTATATAGAGTAATTACGGCTAGCGCTACCCGTATAGAGAGATTACGGCCGGCGTTAATACCGCGCCTAGGATTACGGCTATAACCCGCTACCTATATATATAGATTAACGGCCTTAATACCGGTATACTATATATAAGGATTATAGTACGGCCGGCCTTAACGCCGCTACCTAGGATTACGGCCTTAACGCTACTACCTCGTATATAAAAATAGAAAAAAAGAGGGATTATAGCTAGCCCTGCCTTATAAAGAGGGATTAGGCTAGCCCTACCTTATAAAGAGGGATTATAGCTAGCCCTGCCTTATATAGAGGGATTATAGCTAGCCCTGCCTTATATAGAGGGATTAGGCTAGTACTACCCGTATAGAGTAATCCGGCTAGCCTTATTACCGCTACTTATATAGAGGGATTATGGCTAGCCTTACTACCGCTGCCTATATAGAGGGATTATAGCCGGCCCTACCTTATAAAAAGGGATTAGGCTAGCGCTATACGTATAGAGTAATCAGGCTAGCGCTATACGCATAGAGTAATCCGGCTAGCCTTACTACTACTACCTATATAAAGAGATTATAGTTGGCCTTACTACCGCTACCTTATATATATAAATAGAAAGACGGATTAATTAACGGGCCGCGAATTTACGGCAAATCTCGCGAAATCTACTTTTTATACGTTTTTTAAACGAATTAGCCTATAGCGATTAATTATAATTCTAATCCTACCGGGCGTTATAGCTTTAATTAAGGAGAATTAAAGAGATAAGAGGTACTATAGTACTACGAGTAACTTTCTAATCCGCTATACCTTTATACTAAAGTTAGGTAGTATAGGCTAGTACGGGGTCGACTACTCGGTCGTATAGCGAGTACCCTCGATTTAGAAGGGGATACGGAAAATAGATAAATAGGGTACGGAAAATAGTAATACTCTAAATAAAACCCGCTATTAATTTCGTTAATTATTATACGAACAAAACATTTCTATACTTATTAGCGGTGCTTCTATTCAAGGATAATAAACACTATCGATTAATCGGTATTGAAAAGTTATTAAAAAGCTCTGGCAAAATGAAAGCCTCCACACAGGATCGAACTATGGACCTTTGCATGGCTCCGCGGCGAGGATTCGTCTGGGTACAAGTGCAACGCTCTACCACTGAGCTATAGAGGCACAACATGATAGCAGCTTCACAAACAAAACTATATAGTCAATAGCATGATGGCCCTCTTGCGTTTGCAACCTGCCAGCCTAGGGGAAAATGGAGGTGAGCTCACCTCCGCTTCTTTGCAGCGCGCGAACCGGAGTGTCTGCCGTGGAACAACAGTGTTCGTCATCTCAAGGTACTTGTCTACATCAGATCCTCACTCCGGCTTCGTGCGGGGTTCATCTTTCTGACGATTGCGTCAACCTCACATCTTGTGCTTACCTTCTCCCGTGTCCCTGTCCTCTCCGCCGCAAAAAGTAGTGACTATAGGAGGCGCATTTCTAGTCTTCACATCAGTCAACGCGAATTCGACGCACTGAATCTCCCATTCTTGTCTGATCGAGAACATGTGCTTTCAAATAACGGAATACTATGCAGGATGCCATTGCCTATACTTCAAGCATCAAATCGACCGATGCCCCTACGCTGGGTCTCAACACCATTACGTCCAGCAAAGAGCAGTTTACGTCGGCTACCCTTGCAGTAAACATTCTAGTCAAAGCTTACAATGCGGAGGGACTTCACCTACTATACCTCCTAGAGCTTTGACGAAGAGCGGAAAGAGCAATCTTAAAGGTGCTGATGATGAAACCTGCACGTTCGAATCGATGCTCAGAGTCAGTGGCAATACCGAGGACAAGCCTCGGAGTTTCAGAGAGGGAGATACATCAAACTCCGTCGAGGGAATGGGCGATAAGCCCGATCAGGGCGATGGGGAGGGACATGGTTCTCTGAGCAACGACAAAGCGTTAAGCCAGTATAGCAAGTTGATGGCACGGCTCATTGTCGAGGCAATACCGCCCGATTGCTTAGGCAATTCTTGTGTTCGGAGACTTGTCCAGGCACTTCCTGACATGCTAGACACGTTTGCTCTGTTGATCGGGCGTTCCCGCATGACTGCGCACCAGCAGGTCAAGTTCTTTGTGCAGAGGCATCAAGGGTCAGATGCCTATTTCTCGATGGAGTCTGATGGCGCTGACAAAAATCTTTCCAGTGACATTATCAAGCAGTTCACAAACTATTGCGTCCAAAAGGCGCCTCGAATCTCCACAGGAAGCGGCAGCCCGATAATCCTGGAAGAAGGAAGAGACCACTATTTCGTTGGTGCGAACTCAGGTTCTGCGACAAATGCAGCAACACAGCTGAAGGACGAAGCTCAACTTGAGGATACTCCTGACAAAGCCTCCGACGAAGACTCGCCCGGCATTGAACCAAGAACAATATTGCCAGAGATAAAAGTATATGCGGATTGTATCGTCCAGTCTGCCGCTTTTGAGTGTCTTGAACAGACTTTATCCGCCGAAGCTACCCAGGCCCCTGCCGTTCCCGACGTGAGAAGAAGCATACGTGGTCAAGTGCTTCGCTCACTGCGTGCCGCACAAGGGCCTCGGAAGGTGTCCTATCCAAGGAATCCAGAGTTCAGTCGGATCATGCTTGAGGTAAACTGGAACCCTAAGTCATTTGTTGAGAAGCAGAGGTATCAAGGCAAGTCAGAGGATGCAATTGCAATGGCTATTACCTTGACCGGATCTGCACGAGACTGTGAAGCTACGACTACTAGCCAATATCTCTCTCGCACTTGGCCGTTATTTGGAAACAACATGATGCAGCTGATCCGTCGTCTTTTCTGCGCTCAGACGGGTGATCACCTGTCGGGTATGCTTCAATCTCTGACTGCCAACACCCATGTTGTACTCAACCGTGCTGACGCGTTCTAGTTACCTGGCACGAGCTGACTTCTATCACCACATGGTGTAGGGGGGCCAAAGTCATGATGGCGGCTTCCGGTCCGGCTCTACATCTTGCCGAGATTGTCGAGCAGCTTGCATGGTTGGGAGCTGCGCTGCGTGCGTCTCCAAGAGAAGAGGGACTCTGCTACTGCACTCCTTTCATTGAAATACTGGATAAATCACACTGGGCAAGGCATTCAGGAACCGAATGTGCTTACCGTATAGGCTTCGCATTCGAGCAAGATGATGAAAATGAACTCAGGAACGGCCAATGCTGGCGCAGCATGTTCAGAAATTCCGTCATCGTTCGCGGTTATCCCGTTTCACGACGACCGGAAAGACAGACTGGTCTTGAGATGCCGCTCAACATGATGGCACGCATGGTGAGGACGAGTCACGTTGTTCCGTTCGCCGCGACCTGGTACCTGAAGGGGTTTTCCTCCATGCTGGTCCTTACCGAGGTAAGAGGTAATGTATTCCACTGGCACCACCTGTTCAATAGTGACGGAGGCCGAATCTCCTACTTCGACTACAAGGAGAACACTATTATGCCCACGAATATGGCCGCGTTCGAAATGCAAAATGCCAGGCATATTGTAGGATGGTGCTCCGATGTGAAGCTCTACGCAGGTGAGTCTAAAGAAACGTCGTAAGAGGTACGATTATACAAGAATTAACATCAACCTAGGTGCTCTGGAGAACGCTGATTGCAGTATCGTTGATTCTGGACTTGGCCGTCCTCACGCCAAGTGTGTTCTGGATAGAGTCTCCATCAGTGGTGGAAGGATTATAACAGGCGGCATTAGCGTAGCCGTCGGTGTCAGAGATAGCCCTATCCACCTCAGCATGGACACCTACCTTGACAAAATACGGTGGGTTTCTGGGCAGAGCGTCTTACTATGGGATCAAGGAGATGATCGAGGCTGGTTACTAAACGGGGCAAGTGCGATGCTTCACCTGGTATTCGCATCCCTCGACGATACCCTGCAGTGGATGAGGAAATATGCCGAGTCGGAAATCCTATTTAGCAAAGAGAACCTGGTGGGCCCGATGCCGTCCCACGCGCCTGGCTCGGCATTAAGTGTGCTCATGAACAAGACGAATAAGGAGCTCAAGATATTTGCCAACGACGTCGATGAGTGGGAGGGTGTCGATAAGATCAATCCGGAAGCGAAGCCGAAATATACGCGTTTCAAGCACATCGTGGAGAAACAGTATGCTGTTTTAGAACAAATCATGGACCAACAATTTCATGTCGAGGACAGCTCTGGCTTGGATATGAAATTACGGGTGAGGAAAAACCTGGAGGGATGGGACTTCCGGGACTTGAGTGTTACCATTAAGTCGAAACCCATCCATGCCCGTCTCAAAAGTCTTCCCACCATCGCACGAGGATGGGTGGACTTTATAAGAGAAATTAAGGCCGTGACCGTCTTTGGCCGGGGCTTCGGGAATATGATCCGACCAGCTGATACCACTAGATTGTGTTGTCCCTGGGCCCGGGTGCCGACGAGGAAATATTACATGACTGTGTGCGTGTCAGACTTGAAAGCTATTATGGGAAAAGACGATCAGAGCTATTTCACGTGCCCGATCAACATTTGCAATAACCTCGACTGGCACATCACCGACGATATCTTTCAGCCGTGTCAGTACGGCGAACCCACAACGAAAACGACGAAAGGTACATGTATCAGGCACATGGGTGATATTGCTCAAGTCATGGTGCCGTCCTGTATGCTTTTAAGAAAGGGGCCCAAAATGAGTGGCACTATCGAGCTCAAGGACAGCGGCGCTGTTATCTTCGGTTATAATTCCGCCTTACGCTTGAATTGGCCCGACGTGGGAAGGCCAACCGAGGGCAGGTTTCTCGAGGATAACGCCGTCAGCTTAAATCCTACCCCGACAGCTTCTGACGACAGCACGGAACAGGAAAATAGGGCGATTGTCCAAGACCCTGGAAAGCATACAGATAGAACGGTGTTGTTAACCCAGCGTGGTAAGGATGAGGATCCGCAAATTCCTAATCAACTACCGAGTGAAATAGGGGGAAAAGCAATAAATGAAAACGGTACTCAAAGTAAAGAGATAGTAGGGATTGGAAGTCGTTTTCTATTATGGCTTATTAAAGGGTTTAAAAAAGTCGAGTAATAAAAGGGAGTATTATTATATAGTATTATTATTTTCTATATCTTATTTATCTAGAGTATTATTATTAAGTATATATAGAATCTTTAGAAGTATAACTCCTTTTTAAATAAGGAGACTACTTTAATAAGAGTAATAAGTACTTCTAGCTATATATAATAAGTATTATTATTTTCCCTATTTTTAATCCCTATTTCCCCTACTTATTATTAAATTAAGGGTACCTCCTTCCTAATAAGGTAAGTATAGCCTAAGCTAGCTTATATTATACGCTAACTATAACCTTATACGCGCTAATTATAACCCTATATATGGATTTTGGAAAAACCTACCCTAAGCCCCTATTATATAATCTAAAACTCGCTACCTACGTATAAAAGTAATAGGATTCCCTCTTCTATTTCCTTTTTTCCTTCTTTTTTTCTTTAGCTTAGAATCTTTAAATAAAGTATCTTAATATATTTACTTATTATCTAAGGCTATTATACTATTCTAAGCTTATCTTCTTTATTAATAAGTATTTAATAAATACGTATTTCTTTTTTATATTTTATAAAAATTCAAAATACTATATATTAAACAAAGTAGCCTATATAAGGTCCTTTAACCTCGCTATAGTCCTTATAGTTATATAATAAATCTACTTTAGGACCTTATAATCCTTTAATACAAGGAATTACCGGATCCAGCGACTTATATTATATTATAGTCTTTACCTTTATAATAACTACTTAATTATACGACTTAGGGTTATTTTATAGATTTTATAGATTCCCTTAGCCTTATTATATAACCCTAATACATATTTATTAGAATATACGGAGGCCGTAGGAGAATATACGTATAAGCGTATAGAGGTATCGGGAAGGGAAGGATTATATAATATAATCACCCTTAGTTATAGGGCTTATAGCCGCCTATTAGGGTATACTCTCCGTATATAGAGTATAAAGGAGAATTATTACTCTTATATTCTCTTAATTTAGCCCTAAGTATACTATATAGTAGTAATTCTACTTTGTTTATAATAATAATTTTATAATTATTTTAATCGGATAATTAAATAGGCTTCTCGCTAGTCCTTATAATTAAATAAGTCTTATACTAATCCTTATAATTAGATAAGCCTATAAGCTAATCCTTATAAAGCTATATATAATAAATTATATAACCCCTTTATAATAATAATATTATATCCTTTTAAAACCTATAGTACTTTTATAATACTATAGACTACTTATTATATTCCCCGCCTATCTAATTTATAAAGAACCTAGATAATATCTTAGGTTCTATAGGTATAATAGACTAATTAAGGAGATTCGGTAAAATAATAAGCCTTATTAAAATAAAATATATTATAATTAAGGATTCTTCCGCCCCCGTAGAAAAGGATAAAGGACCTATATAAATAGAAGGGGAGCCTAGCTCCTAGATAAGCTCCTATATAAGTAAGTCTAGTACTTATATAGGGGAATCGAGCTTTTAAACTATAAAAAGAGCGGACTCTAACCCCGAAGATAAGAGTATTATTATCCGAGGAATATCTCCTAAGCCCCTAAAGAGTAAGGGGTATTGAAGATTAATATTTATTATATTTAATAATCCCGTTATTATAGATAAGGATATATATTAGAGTCTTTAGAAGGATTCTAAATTTCGACTTATTATTGCTTAATCCTTATATTTCTATAAATTTATTAATAAATAGCCTACTATAATTATACTAAGCGCTTTTATAACCTATAATTTAAAGCGTATAAATACCTACTATAAAAATATTTACCGATTCGTACTCGTATATTCTAAGGTATATACTAATATATTCTAATATAAATCTACTAAGAATAAGTACCTAGATATAGTAAGAATTATTCGAACCTATATAAAAAAGTATATTATAAAAGATTTTCTTTACGATAAGCGCCTCTTATCCGAGATTATAATCCCTATTAATAATAATAATTCGGATAAGTTACTTCCCGCCGATTATAAGCCCTTTTAAACCTTATTATAGTATACTTCGGTCTAGCCCTTTATTAAAAAGCCTATTATTATTAATAAAGAACCCGCTTATTTTATTATAGAAGCTATTATCTTTCGATAAATACTATAAGGTAAATACTATTAGTAGTTTATACCTTTTAATAGCTTTAACTCCGAATCTAAATTAGATTTTATAAAGCCTAGATATTATCGATAAGACTTTTTAATAGACCTAATTATCGATAAAGCCTTTAAGGAAACTATTAATAAAAGGCTTAAAAAAGATAATATTAGTACTTTTTACCTAGACTTTCTAAATCCTAATAGTATAGGTATTATTATTAATAAGGATAAAAAGATTACCTTTATAAATATTAATCTCTTTTATAAACGCCTTTACGTTTATAAATTAGATAATACTTATACTCTTTACCTATTTTACCTTTTATTTCTTATAAGTATTACTCTTATATAGTACATAACCGAGCTAAACTTTAAATAGTACTAAAAGCTTACCTCTAGTACTTTATATTATTTTATAAGGCGTTTTTAGAAATAATTCTACCGCCTAATTATATAGGTTTAGCGAGAACTTTATAGTATAAAATATATTATTAATATATAGGTTAATAAAACGATATCTTTAACTTATTAATTATAGTATAAGGTTTTTTTTGCCTAGTAGTTCTATATTATAATTAATAAGGTAATTCTCGAGATTATTTTTCCTTTTATTATTATTAAGATTATTAAGAAACTCGAGTCTCCGAAGAGTCGTATAATCCTAATCTACTAGATCTAAGATATCGAATCCTATAAAAAGTATATTAATAAGTACCTTAAATAGTATTTTAAGTTTAATAAAAAACTTATTATTAAGTCCTTATAGGATAATTATAAATCTAATAATAATTATAGGGACTAATAACCCTTTTCGGGGGGGGAGAAGTACGAAGAAAAATATAATAATAACTAAGGATATTACTATAATAATAACTATTAAGCATAGCTATCCATACAAGGTATAATAACCTTTATAATAGTCCCTATAGTTATATAATAGATCTACTTTCAGACCTTATAATCCCTTAATCGCCGGATCCGGCGATTTACTTTATATTATAGTCTTTACCTTTATAATAACTATTTAATTATACGATTTAGAGTTATCTCGTAGATTCTATAGACTCCCTCGGCCTCGCCGTACGACCCCTTAGTTATCCTATACAACCCTATAAGAAGATAATAGATTAGTATAAAATCGTTAGGAAGCTTTTCTCTTCTTCTTCTATATTCTAGATTAGAAGAAGTATTTATATATAAGTAGTTAGAATAATTACTCCTTAGATAGAGAGTTAGAGATAATAATTAGATAAAGCTTACCCTAACTTTATATAAAGTATTAATCCCCTTATTCTCTATCTTTATTCCCTCTCTTTATATATAAAGCTTTCCCTAATCCCGATAGATATAAGCCCGGCTTACTAAGCTCTTAACGATTCGTTTAAAGGTATTTATAAAGTAATAAGTATTTAAAAATTAATTAGAACCCTAAAATAACCTCTTTTTAAATTAAGAAACCCTAAATTATTTTTTTAAATCCCTTCTTAAAAGGGAATAACTTATCTTATATAATAGAGAAACCTTTTAATTATATTTAAATTAAGCTCCTTCCTATAAGGAAAGACTTTTTATAATAGTACTTTATAATCGATAAAACTAATAAAATTAATAAAACCTATAAAATATATTTATAAAGGTAAACCTAATACTAGTTTAAAAATAAACCCTAGAACCTTTTAATTAAAGCTTATAAATATAAATCGAAGGTATAAAAATATTAAATAATAATACCCTTAATACTTCTATTACCCTTAGGGGGCCTAATAACTAGAAGAAGTAGATTAGTATTATTAAGAAATATACTAAATTATACGACCTTTAGGCTTATATCGATCCTAAAATAATAGACCGAGTTCCCTTAGCCGAACCTATAGTACTACTAGAGCTTTTAGACGAATAGATTATTTAAGTAATAGTTAATAATATAATTAAGGCGTATAAGATTTAAGTCTTAACGTATAAGTATAGACTTATTACCTATAAAGCTAAGATAAAAGCCCTTACTAAGATTTAGGAGTTTATTATAAAGACTAGTAGCCTTTACTATAGTTTAATTACGTATAAAAGTAATATAGCTATAGAACTCTTAACCCTACGTAACCGAATTAAACTATTAGTATAGATTCGATAAAGGGAAGTACTTAATTAGTATAATAAGGTACTAAAGGCTTCCGATAAAACGAAGATTACTGCTTAGGTCTTAAAGTATTAGGAAGCCCTAATAGAAATTAGCCTTAAATTACTCCCTAATAATAATAGAATCCGACCTATAATAGTATTCGTAAACGCTATTAAGGAGGTTAACCCTGAATTTTATAACTACTAGATAAATAGAATCGAAGAACTTATAAATAATAATATTATCGCTAAACCTATTATCCCTAATAAATACGAAATTAGTAATTAGTTCGAGAAAGTTACCCTTTTATTAAAGCTATCCTAATAGTATACTCTAATAGCCCTTATTATATAGAAGGGAGAAAGTAATAATAGGCTAAAGCTATAATATATATACGGAAAGTCCTACTTTTTTAATAACTACTTTTATTAGAATAAGGGTATTAGGCTAACTAGATAGAAGCCTAATTCTAACGTTATTAAGAAAATAAAGGCCCTTATTAAAGAACGACTTTACCTTAAGGACTTAGTAGAAAAATTAATTACTATTATTAACTAGATTAAAAATAAGAAAAAGGAGAATATCCCCGTAGTTTTAGCGGTTATAATAGCCTTCGTAGTTAACTTAGGGTTAACTAATTAAATAAATCCTAGGGCTTATCCCCTTCGTTAATTAATTATTATAAATATAGGGGCTAATAATTATACTTTTTATAAACTCTTACTTTTTATAGAATATATACCCCTAGTAAAACCCTACTAGGTCCTCTTAGGCTCTAGATTCCTCCCTCTCCTAGGAAAAGGGATTATCGAATTCCCTATCGAAAATAATAATATATAAAAGCTTATTAATATCCTATATATTCTAGATTTTTATTATAACGTAGTTTTAGGGGATTAACTTTAAAAGGCTAAAATCGATTAAAGCCTTCTCGATAGTATTATACGTATTAATAGACGCCGAGTTTACTAAATAATAACTATATATAAATAGGCCGTATTATACTACTAATAAAATAACTATATACTATTAATAGTAGTAATAGCTATAATAGTATTAGACGATAAGAATAATAGCGATAACTCCGCTAATAATAATAAAGATAATAATAATAGCCCTATCGATATAATAATTATTTATTAATAATTCGGATATCCTAGAGCTATTACCCTTAAATAAATCTTAGGGGGTAATAACGCCCCTTTTACTATTAATTATAAGCCCTATTCTCTCGTAAAAGTAAAGTATTTAATTAAGAGAACCCTTTTATTATCTAAGGCTAAATAACCCTTTTAGCGCCTTTACTTCGACTTCTTTCCCTATAATATATTATATAATAGGAAAATAATAGCGCTTATAACTATCGATAACTATATAAAGGTTATATTTTACTTCCCGCTAGCTAATACTATAATAATAATACTAGTCTATATACTAGAGGTTCTTACGATATTTATTAAACGATAATTCGACCTTAAAGTCGCTATTTTCTACTATAATAACGACTATAGACTTTAGTTAGGCTATAATAAATAGATTAAACGGAATAGTATCTAGGATAAAACTATAATACCCTATACTTCTACCTAGAATAGCCCCGCTAAGTATACTAAGGGGGTAGTAGGTATAAAGGCTAGAGCTATAAGGATTAGGGCGAACCTCCTAAAATCCTTATAGCCCGAAATCTAGAAAGTAGTAACCTATATTTATAATAGGATTCCGAATAGGTCGATTAAATAGTCTATACTATTTAATAAGTTATACGATTAGCTTAAGGATTATAATAGAAAGTAAGTAAATTATACTATTAATATATTATATTTAAGAATATATAGGTACTTTATATACCCTTTTATAAAATAAGCCTAATAATCGATTTAATAATAGGACTTATAAATAAAGCCCTACGCTAAGAAGGGATTCCTTATAGGCTATAATTTAAATAATATTTTTAGGATTTAGATTCTAAGTAAATACGAAGTTAAAAGGATTAGAAATATAACGTTTAATAAAGTATAATTCTATAAAAATAATAATAAACGATTATAAGAAGCTAAGGATACTATTTACTTCCTAGAATATATTAACGATAATAAAAACCCAGACCCCTTAGTTATAGTAGATAATCTTATAATCGTAGGAACTTATAGACTTATAAATATAGCCCTAGAACTATCGGATTAAATAAATATAATTATAGCCGATAACTCTAAGGAGCCTTAGGAGGAGCCCTAGGGAAATACTAGAAACGCTAAAGACTTAGCCGATATTCCCCGAATAATACGGGAGTATATTATCGAGACTTAGGGTCCTTAAACCCCTAAGCTAGAAATAATAAATACCTAATAAGTTTAATAGAAAGGAGACCGCCGGGTATAATTCGAAGTTTAAATCCCTATACCCTTAAACCTAGAAGATTATAAAGACTATATAAGGATTAACTATATAATAGCGTTTTATATAATAGCTTTTAATATATAGAAAATACGGCTATACTAAAGTACTATCCCGCTTACCCTATATAATTAGAGAAATATAGTAGGCTATTTATTCTAGGATAAATTTAAAGTAGTAGTAAATAAGGAATTTTAAAAGCTAATTAATAAAGATATATTCGAACTACTCTATTATAATTAAATACTCCCTAAGTACGGGAAAGCCCTCCCTCTTATATAGGCCTTCTAGTATAAATTTAATAAGGATAAGTACCTTATAAAGTATAAGTCTAGACTATATATTTAAAAAAACCTATAATAACCTTTAGATAAGGATACCTATACTACTATACTTACTATATATAATTTTAGGCTTATAATAGTATTAATAACTAAGTTTAACTTAGAATACGTCTAGTTAAATACTATTAATACGTTTATAAACGCTAAAATCGAGAAAATAGTATATATTAAATACCCCGAAGGTTTTAGACGATAGGGATAGGTTCTACATTTAAAAAAAGCCCTTTATAGCCTTCGCTATTCCCTAATACTCTAGTAATACGAATTTACTACTATTATAACGAAGTTAGGACTATAAAAGTACGTAGATAAGCCTTATATTATAGTTTACGCTAACTTCCTAGTCTTTTTCTTTATTAATAATATCGTAATCCTATTTAGAAAAGACTATAAGAATAATATTTCGGACTTTATTAAATAACTCTCTAATATATACGAACTTATATAACTCAGCGAGATTAAATAGTACCTTAGGATTTATATTATTAAGGACCGATAGTAAAAACGTATATAGTTTAACTAAATAGCCTATATCGAATAAGTTATTATTTAGTTTAATATCGCGAAGAATAACTCTTATAAAAGTAACCCGTTTCCTAGTAACTAGTTATAGAAAGTAACCGAATAGGCCTTATTATAATAAGTTCTTACCTATTAGAAAAGGCTTAAATACGTTAATTTTATAATTAATACTACTCGACCTAATATCTCTTTTACCTATAGTAAACTTAGTAAGTACTTATATAATCTAATAGTAAAATACGCTTAGGTTATTAATTAAATAATCTAGTACTTATACATAACTAGATTCCTTATTATTAAGTTCTTAGGGGATTCGGTAAATATTAATATATAGTATTATAATAAAGAAATCCGAATTACCTTAGATATAGCCTTTATAAATAACCTAAATAGCCGTAAGTTAAGCTAAGAATACCTTATTAAGCTCTTTAATAACCCTATTTAGTAGGTAGCGAATAAGTAGGCTATAGTTATAACTTTATCTATAAAGGCAAAGCTCCTTACGTTTACTTAGGCTACTAAGGAAACGGTTAACCTATTCCGCCTTTTTTAATAAATTAATCTCTAGCTTAATTAAAAGCTAATAATCGAGTATAATAATAAGTAAATAATCCGACTTATTACTATAAATATACCCTAGATTAAGATAGCCCTTAAATACGTCGACGTTTATAATGCCTAAGTATAATAAGTATTCTTCGAGGATTATTTTAACGTAACTTATATTAATACGAACTATATAATTATAAACGGATTAACTAAAGCCTTACTAGGCTAGACCTTTACTTGCTTTATTCGTTAACTCGGTCTTGTTTCCGTATAGCCTCTCCTTTAGTAAGGCTAGTATATAATATATATAATACGGTAGAAGCCGCTATAGTTGCTCCTAGGGGGGTATATTAAGTATAACTATCTATATAAGGTATAATAACCTTTATAATAATCCCTATAGTTATATAATAAATCTACTTTTAAACCTTATAATCCCTTAATCGCTAGATTCGGCGATTTACTTTATATTATAGTCTTTACCTTTATAATAACTATTTAATTATACGATTTAGAGTTATCTCGTAGATTCTATAGACTCCCTTAACCTCGTTATACGACCCTTTAGTTATCCTATATAACCCTACGAGAAAATAATAGATTAGTATAGAATTATTAGGAAGCTTTTCTCTTCTTCTTCTATATTCTAGATTAGAAGAAGTATTTATATATAAGTAGTTAGAATAATTACTCCTTAGATAAAGAGTTAGAGATAATAATTAGATAGAGTTTACCCTAACTTTATATAAAGTATTAATCCCTTTACTCTCTATTTTTATTCCCTCTCCTTGTATATAAAGCTTTCCCTAATTCCGATAATAACTAAGGATATTATTATAATAGCGATTAAGAAGGGTATTATAATTATAGAAATTAAAACGTATATAATTATAATAATTCCTAGCGCTATAATAATAATTCTTATTACTATAGTTATATTAACTACGTTAAAGAAAAGAAAAAGAAGAAAGTATATTTCGAGAAGAAGTATTAGGTTAATAAATCTAGTATAGGTAAAGAGGAAGACGAGTTATTATCCGCTTCGTTTACTTTATCCGAGGAGGATACCCCCGAAGAAAACGTAGGATACTCTTTCCTTATTAAGGCCCGAGAAAGTAACCCTTAAAGAGCCTACTAATATAGTAAATATAGCCGATAATTTCCTATTATTACCGCCTTAGATAAGTATATTACTATAAAGGATTATATTAGCCTAAAGAGAATCTATTAAAAGACTAAGTATAATCCTAAGGCTTATAAGTACTCTTATTATTATTATAAATTCCTATTAGGAAATAGCCTATATAAGTACCTCTAGAACTTTATTAAAGTAGGCTAGCTTATATATTAGAAGTAGGCTAAGGTAAAAGCCCTAGAAACCGCTAACTTAAAGGTAATTTATATTCTTAAGTTAATAAAGGCTAGGATTAATATATAAGGAATTAACTTATACTTATATCTTTATATTAAGGTATAGGCTATACCTAATAGACCTAGCTTTAAAGTTTATCCTAATACGGGCTATAGGAATCCGCTTATCGACTATAAATTTATTTAGAACTTCGAGTATAAGATTAAGGAAAAAAAGCCTATACTAATTAAAAGAATTTTAGGAAAGCCTCTTATTTATATAACTTAGGCTATCTTCTCCTTCCTATCCTATAGATTTAAGTCGAATAGATTATTTATAGGATTCTCTAAGTTTACTATTTTAGGATAGATTATTAATAACCTAAGTACTAAAGCCTTATTAGATAATACTTTCCTTTAACCTTATTAAGGGAATATCTTCTATAGGACTATAATAATTTATCTTAATACTCTAGCCGACTTTAAGATCCTATTCTCTATAGATAAACCTCGGGTTAACGTTATAAGGAAGGTATAGTATTAAGCGAAGGTAATAATTCTAGTAGGTAGTATAGTTATAATCCTAGTTAAATAGAAGGAAATTCTATCCGGATAATCCTTTTCTTTTTATAGTATTCTACCTAGTATTCTATATACTATTATTAATTCGAAGACTCTATAGGTCATTACTACTTATAATTAGTCGGATAAACTGCTTATTCTTAATTAGAAGGTTAAATTAGGATACCTAGAGGAATAAAAGGACTCGGGCTTCCTTATTATCGAGTCTATTTTAGTAAGACTTACCCTTCTCTATAATATATAATCGGGCCTTATACTTTTAATAAAGAATAGTATTATATTAGGAGTTAATATCGACTTAATACTTTTTAGTATTTAGAATAAAGGTATTATTAATAGTAGGCCTATTAAATCCTTCGTTATTAAGACTCCTTTAATACTAAGCTTTAACCCCTTATTAATACTATTCTTTAATACTATCTTCGCCTATACGTAAAGTTAAAAGCCTATAATCGCCCCTATAGAATTCGCGCTAATCGAGGAGGTCTTAACTAAAAAACCCGTATATAGCCTTTTATTTATATAAAAGCCTATAAACCTACCGGAGGTCCTTAATAGTCTTAGGAATTATATATATAATAAAAACCCCTTAGTTATATATAGTTTTCTATATATTATTAAGTATTATTATTATTTTTAGGAGGATACTAATAATACTTACCTCGAACCTAAAGAGGAATTCTTAGTACTACTTACTCTAGATTAGTATAGGTAAAAGGTTATATAATAGCCCTACTTATAGGGTATTAAAAATTATAACCTAATCAATAAAATATATAATCGTTTATACTATTAAGGCTAATTAGAGTAGGTTAAAAGGCTAACCCCCTTTATTTTCCTAGTTTTTATTATCTAGAGAATAGTTAATAGGTAATTAAAAGGCTATATTATTATAGACTTATATAGTATTAATAAGGTTATAATTCCTAACTTTTATCCTTTATTATTATAAAAGGATATTATATATACTATCTAAAGTAGCTATTTTATTACTATTATCGATACCTTATAATTCTTTTATTAGTTTAGGGTTTATAAAGAATATTAAGAATACTTTATAATTATAAGTTATTATAGCCTTAAGAAATTTATTATTTAAGCGAAGCTTAAATTAGAATATATAAAGACTATAAAGTAGATAGAGTATATACGATTTAGTACAGCTTACTTTACTAGGAGTAAAGTATATAGGGGTTAAAAAATCCGCTTCTCTTATTAGGTACTTTATCTCCGCTTTCCTATATAAGCTAATTAAATACTCTACTTTCTACTTATATTATATAATTAGTTAACTATATATTATACTTACTAATTATAATAGGATCCGATCTAGCCTACCGACCTAGCCTACTAATCTAACTATCGCCTCCGTATATAGCTATTAATCCTACTACCGCCTCCGTATATACCTAACTAGCGGCTATATATCGCCTTACTACCGATCCTACTACCGCCTCCGTATATACCTAACTAGCGGCTATATATCGCCTTACTACTAATCCTATTACCGCCTCTATATATACCTAACCGGCGGCTATACGTTGCCTTACTACTAATCCTATTACCGCCTCCGTATATACCTAACCGGCGGTTATATATCGCCTTACTATTAATCCTATTACCGCCTTTATATATACTTAACCGGCGGCTATACGTCGTCTTATTATTAATCCTATTATTACCTCCCTATATACTTAACCGGCGGCTATAATTATCGCCTCCGTATATAGCTACCGATTATATTACCGCCTCCGTATATATATACCTAGTTAGCGGCTATATGCCCGCCTTACGTATCTATGGCTAATCCGACTACCGTTATTATACGTACCCGATTATTATATATATCCGCTTACCGATCTACGCCCGCCTTATGTATATACTAGCCGACCTTATATCCGCCGTTATACGTACTTAACTACCGTATATATCCGCCTACTAATCCGACTACCGCCTTTATATATACCTAATTATAATAAGTCGACTACTGCTTTTATATATACTTAACTATAGCGAGTCGACTACTACCTCTATATATACCTAATTATAGCGAGTCGACTACCGCCTTTATATATACCTAACTATAACGAGTATTTACTTTATATAGTTATAAAGCTTTAATAATATTAAAAGCTTTAAACTATATAAAAGCTATAGGATAACTAAATATTATTATACTTTTTTCCGTTTTCTTTATTATCCTACCTACTAATTATCTTTACTATTATTTCTTTCGCCTTCCTTATTAATATTCTTTATCTCCTTCTACCTTATTACTTTTCGCTATAGATAAGTCTAATACCTAGTCTTATAAAGCCTATAATATCTCTAAGCTATTTTCTTAGTTTATCTTTAAAAGGGATACCTTTTAATATATTATAAGGTATTTATCTTATTATAAGGTATAGGCTAAGAGGGTAAGCTTAGTTAAATAACTACTCTTAATAATTAAGCTAATTCCTAAGTAATAGTAATATCCTTTATATAACCTAACTTATAAAAGAGGACCGAGTAATCTATACTCTCCCGAAAGATAATAGCTTTAGCCGTTTAACCTTAAGGGTAATTTCGAACTATATCCCTAAGAATAGGGTTATTCTACGGAAAGGCCTATATTCTTCTAGTATAGGGAATAGCCTTCGGATACTCTAAATTACGCTAAGGCCTATTATAAACAGGTAATAACTATTCTATCTATTTATTCCTAAATATTATTTATTAGTAAATATAGGATTAGATTAAACGGACCTATTATATATAATACTATACTAATAAAGAGCTATTATTAACGCTTATAACTTAATAACTACTCCCTAGGCTATAAGGGAATAATTAATAGGCTAGTAGGTAAGATAACTAGAGTAATAACGACCTTTTAACTCTAGGCGAGGGATAATTATTGCTTCCTCGACTACCTCCTATATTACGAGAAAGTAATTAGTATACTATTTATTAGGATTAGGAGGATAATAATAATAGCTTATTTATTTAAAACTAGGAATATACTAACTCTTCGACTTAGGACTAGGATCGATTATTACTTCCTTTATAGCCTTTTTTCTCTAATAGCCTTAGTAATATTATAATTACTAATACTAATATTAAACTAGTCTAGAACTAAGAAAACGAGTTAAATAATACTATTATTAAGTATTATACTCGGTATAAGTATTCCTAATTTAATATCGGGGTAAATACCGCCTAGGTTTATTAAGCCTATATACGATAAGATAATACTAAGTAAGCCGATAAACCCTTCTTCTTCTCCTATAATAATATACTAGACTTTAAGGATATTCTAAACGCCCTCCCCTAGCTTTTATAAATCGAAGAAATATTAATCTCCTAGGTATATATTTATATCTAGGTATTTTAATACCAGGGTTAATAGTATAAGTACTATAGCTATTATATTAGCTTTCTTCGAAATATAAATAGCGTTTAAATAATCCTCCCCCTCCTTCCTACTAATTTAAATATTATTATACTATACCCTAATAATATAATAAATTAGCCCTATATTATCTATTAGTTTTAGGGCTAGTTCCGTATACGCTAGGCGTACGTTTAAGCCTAGTTTTACTTCCTTAAGGCGAACTATTTAGACTATCGGGATATCCTTATCGACTAGGATTATTTAAGCTTATTACCTAAAAACAAAAACGTAAAACCCGACCTTATAAATAAGACTACTAATAATATTAACCTTAATATTATTAACGAAAACGATAATTAGGCTATTTTACTAGGTAGCTTTAATAATTCGGCTATACCGAACTTTATTATACGCTAGGCCGAGTTAAATATACTATACTATTAACTATCGTTATTATAAGCCCTATCGTTATCTACCTAGTACCTAGAGCGCCCTCCCCTACGCTATATATAGTTTAATATTCCGGCTATTTAATAAACGCCTTTTAATAAGTTTAACTACTTATAATCGCTCCTACTATTAGCCTTCCTAACGTTATACCTATATAGGATAATAAACTTTATTATACCTTACTAGCGTTTAATTAAATACTATAAATATATCGAATATACTTTAAAGTAGTATAATAAACGGTTTACTAGGTATCTAAGGTTTCGTTTTATAGTTTTTAATACCCTTATAAGGTAATAAGTAACTATATACTTACTCCTTTCCTTATACTTTAAATAGAACCTAATAATTTAATAAATTAACTAGAAAAGCGTATTTTTCGTAAAACTACCCGGGAGGGATACTAATCTCGGGGTAAACGAGCTCCGTAATACGTTTATAAATAATACCCCCGAGTTAAAAGTACTTCTTAACTCGATTATTCGCTATACTACGAGTCTATAAGGGAGTCGGGCTTATTAGGGTAGGAAGTATAAGAACCTTAAAGCCTATATTTATAATCTTAGTTATCCTAGGATATTCTTAACTAACTCTATAGCTAATCTATACTAGGATTCCCTATAAAGGTTAATACCCGAGTATAATAGGTAGAAGGACGTATTCTATTCTAGGAAGTATATACTTATAGCTATAAACTTACGTAATAACCCTTATATTATAATATACTACTTCTAGTACTAATATACTATATATATTAAGTATATTATAATCCTTAAATTTAATATTACCGACTATTAGTTCTATTATAAGTAATAGTCTCGAGGTAATACTTACTCTTATAGCCTATTTTAAGTAAATAGTACCCCGGCTAATCCTATAAATCGTAAAAAGGCTAATATTTTTACTGAGTTTTAGGGTATATAAGTAAAGGTATTAAACTTCGACCTTAGCCGTATTAGTATATAAGGTAGTATAAATTTATTAATCGCCTCCCCTTTTATAATAGGGTTCTTTTTCGAAAACCTATCCGCTATTATTAATCGGGTATAGTACTATTATTATACTAAGGCTTACTATTTTAGGAAAAGGAAGCTCTAGAATAGGAGGCTATTAGATAAGAGGATATACTACTTTTACTTTCCTCGCTTATACTATAATTATACTTATATTATCCCCGCGCCTAATAATAATTACTTAGTTTTTAATAGGGCGAGGAATAACGGGGTTATAAATAACTATAATTATACTATTACCCTATCCTAGAAGGTAAACTATAATATTATACTATATACCTTTACCTAGGCTATTATTAACTATACTAGTAAGTACTATAATAAGGCTAAGAAGTAATCGATAAACTATATAAATCTTACTAAATCGATTCTTCCTTATATTATAAACTATTAGCTAGTTATAAGTCTAATCGCTTGGTTTATAAATAAGCTTATAACCGAGAAAGACTAATCCACTATAGAGATTAATTATATCCTACTCGGTCTACTATTATAAGAGGGTATACGGGTAATTATTATAGTCGACTATTAGCCGCTTAAATAATAGCCGTATTCTATAACGATTAAGACGATAAGGCTTCTTCGATAAACCCGCTTATTATATAAAAAGTACCTTTTTAAGCCTAGTAACTAGGAGGACTTAATATACTTTACCTTCCTTACGAAGATTAACTTATCCTACTAAGAATAACGATATTTCCCCTATACTAAGGACTATATCCTAAGCTATTTCCTATAGTATAATAATAATATAATAATTAAGTACTATAAAGATTTCTTTCGGGTAAAGCTTATACTTTACTATCCTTATTATTACCTTAATAATCTTCTTATTATCGAAGGATTCGTCTCCTATACTTTTTACTAAGCTTATGCCTATTATAGTATCGTTTATACTAATAACTATTATTACCCTTACGATTACTATACTAAGGAGATAAAGCCTAAGCTAAAGGAGTTTATAAAGGAGGAGGACTAATAGTAGGATAATGCCTAGAATAACTAGTAGGAGCTCGCGGGGTAATTACCTAATTATAGCCTAAAAACGGAGGATATTAAGGCTTTTAATAATAGGAATATAGACTTTACCTACGACTAAAGCCCTAAGATTAGCCTATACCCTAACCTCGTAAACCGTATAAGCGATTATTAGAAAATACTAAGGGAGAGTTATATAGATAATAAGGATACTTTCTCCCCCGAGTATATAAATTACTTAAATACCGTATAGCGTATAGTATATAATATATTTATAGGGTACTTCGAGTAAATAATTAACCCCTTAAGGTAGAACCTAAAGCCTTTATTACTATAGGTAAATAGACTAGGTAGAATAAGGAAGTCGTTTCTTATCTATACTATAATAATAAGGCTATAGAGTCTTACCCTAGGATAGAATATTATTATTAGGGCTATACCTATAAGTATTATTATAAATAGTATTAATAGGTTAACCCTCTATACCCTTTTTAAGCTACTAATTATAAAGAATACGGCGGAACTCCCCCCTTTATATTTAATAGAGTTATTTAACTTATAAATAAAGTTTTAGTATACTCGATACCTTATTATCGACGAGAAGTCTATAATTAGGCTATATATAATAGGGTATATCGATAAAAGGCTTTAATAAATCTTTCTAGCCTAGTAAAAGGTATTATTTAAAGGCTAGAGTATTATACTCCTAGGCGACTTCTACTAGCTTCCGCCTATTATAAAAAAGCTATTATATACGTCTACTCGGCTCTATTCGAATACGGATTTTTAGGGTTATAATACCTACTTCGCCTTTAATAAGACGGTTATCCTCGAGTAGGTTATTCGCTAATAGGGTAAGAATTAAACGCTATTTCGGGATACTCTTAAGGGGTTATAATAGAATAACCTAATAGTTAATAACTAGGAGCTTCTTTATACGTACTTATAGTAAAACCTCTCCTTAAAAGAGGTTATAAGCTTTAACTTAGCCCTATAGATTTATCCTACTAATACCTAAGTTAGGAAGTATAATACTAAGTATATAGAATACCTAGGTAGGCTATATATTTAAGTAAAGGCTATTAATACGGGCCCGAAGGCTATAAAGGTTAAGTTTATATTTACTAGTAATCTATATAACCGGGTCCCTATTTACCTTAGGGTAAGGGTAATATTAACGGAGAATACCTAGACTAATAAGGGCCTTATAAATAGGGCTTTAGAGGAGATATACGACTTCGCCTAAAGGGAAGGAGTAGATAATCTAAGGAAGGAATCTCTTTTTACTATTTTCGTCTACTTTAATAAGTATAATAGGCCTACCTATTTTAATAACCTATTACTTACTAAGGTTATACTAATCTTTAGGTTTAAACGCGAGTTCTTTAAGGGCGGGGCTACTTATACTTATACCTAGTTCCCTTTTATAATCGCCTATAGTATTATAGTATATAAGTCCTAGGGAGCTATACTACTTAAGGTAATAGCCGATATATTATAGAAGGACTTCTAGCCTAGCCTAATATATATAATAGTCTTATAGGTAAAAATATTATAAGGGATTATATTTAACGCTATTTTTAACCTTCTTAGTATACGTACTAGGTCCTATAATACGGGTAATACTTAGGCTTATAATACTCTCTAGTAGGCGGCTTAGGTTATTTCCTCTTAGGTAGTTTTATTTAATAGTATTTTAGTTTATTTACTCTATAGGGTAGAGTTCTATACTTATTTTTAAATATAGAGTAGAGTAGGGTTTAGTATTATTTTATCTTATACCGTATAATCCCCTAATAGCTAATTAGATTTATACCCTAAGCCTAGGTAAACCTATCCGCCGCCCCTTTCTACTATATAATACGTTTTTTCGCCTCCCCTTTATTTTTTACTCCTCTTTAACTCTCTTTTTCTCCTTCTCGTAATTACCTACCCTCTAATATCTCCTAGTATTACTAGCTTAATAGCTCTTTTACCCTCTTTTTTTACTACCCTTTATTTCTCTTTAGCTTACCCTATTTATTCTTTAATTTATTCCTTTTTTCTTTTTTCTCTATTATTTAATCTAGTATTTATTCTTTTATTATTAAACCCTATAGTCTCCTAAACTTATCGACTTATAATATTTATTATTTAATAAGCTAGGCTCTATTAGTATATAGCCTTTATTAGGAGGATATTACTAATAAGGAATAATAGAGGAATACGCCTTACTATAGGTATACTTTATAATAATTATACCGCCCTTTCCTAAGTATACTTAATAATTTAAACGGGGTAATAGGAATTACTACTACTTATTATATATTTATTATAAAGATTTCTAGTATTAGCTCTTATTTCGCGGCTAATAGAGTAATAATTCTATTAGTATAGACGATTTTAGGGTAAATAATATCCTAAATCCTATTATAAAAACCTCTACCTTAGTTCTACTAGACTACTTTTAACTTATTATTTAATAGGGTATTTTAGCCGAAGAGTCTTTTACTTAGTTTTTAAAAGGATACTCCTAGGAAAGGAGTTAAAATTTATATACTATTTTACCGCCTTATATAATTACTCGGTACCCCTATATAATTAATTTTCGTCTTCGATAGGCCGTAAAAGCCTTAGTTTAAATAAAACTAATAAAATAGCCTTCCTCTCCGGGGGTACGAAGGTATAGGCGAAGTAAGTAATATAGCTCTTTACTTCGCTATATATAATCCCCCTAGAAAGGCGGAAGTAGAATACGCTCTAGACTCTATTTACTTTAATATAAAATACTATAATAAAGGTATTTAACGTAAAACGGGAGTTAATACCTTTATTAATTATATACTTTTACTTATTTATTCGTTTACTAGTATAAACTATTACCTATAGTCTAGGGCCTTCGATATATAGGCCTTATTATTAATTATTATTTATACCTTACTAGAATTATACTTTAGGCTTATCCGGACTATTATACTAGAGTTTTTATACTTTTCCTTTAAGGCGATAAATAAGTATAAGGAAGTAATAAAAAGGGATAACTTAAAAAAGGCTAAGGCTATACTAGCTAATATAACCTAAAAGGCTAAATATTATTACCTTAATATTTCTAGTATAATTAATAGTATAGGCTTACTATAGATAAATCTCGTCTATAGGTTAAACCTATAGGTTAAACTAGCTAAAGGAGTAGGGTTATATAAAGCTTAAAGCTAGCGGTATTTAGTACTATTATCGAATCCTAAAGCCTATCCTATTAATAGAAAAGAGTTTTACTAAGCTTATTATTAGCTAGCCTTTAATATTTACTATCCCTCTTTTTCTATCTTTTCGGGCTAGCCCTTAGTCCCTACTATCTCCCTACGATTAAAGTAGTACTCGATATTTTACTAACTTCTACCCTTTATTTCTTTAGGATAGCCCTCGTTAGTCTATTAACCGCCGGCTATTTAGTCTAATTATAATATTAGTATTTTATTCGATAGGGAATAGCTAGGGAAAGGAGGCGGAGGTAAACGACTCCTCTAGGCTAGCCCTTAATCCCTACCGCCTTTAGGGGAAGGAGGCGGAGGTAGACGACTCCTCTAGGCTAGCCCTTAGTCCCTACTACCTTTAGGAGAAGGAGGCAAAGGTAGACGACTCCTCTAGGCTAGCCCTTAATCCCTACCGCCTCTAGGGGAAGGAGGCGGAGGTAGATAACTTCTCCGGGCTAGCCTTAGACCCTACTATCTTTAGTACCCTCTATTTCTTCGGGCTAGCCCTTTAGACTCTATTATCTCTATTACCTTCTATTTCTCTAGGCTAGCCCTCTACCTCTACTATCTCTAGTACCCTTTATTTCTCTAGGCTAGCCCTTTACCTCTACCGTCTTTAGTACCCTTTATTTCTCTAGGCTAGCCCTTTACCTCTACCGTCTCCGGTACCCTCTATTTCTCTAGGCTAGCCCTCTAGACTCTACTATCTCTATTACCTTCTATTTCTCTAGGCTGGCCCTTTACCTCTACTATCTCCGGTACCCTTTATTTCTCTAGGCTAGCCCTTTACCTCTACCGTCTCTAGTACCCTCTATTTCTCTAGGCTAGCCCTTTGCCTTTACCGTCTCCGGTACCCTCTATTTCTCTAGGCTAGCCCTCTAGATTCTACTATTTCTAGTACCCTCTATTTCTCTAGGCTAGCCCTCTAGATTCTACTATCTTTAGTACCCTCTACTTTTACTATCTCTAGTACCCTCTATTTCTCTAGGCTAGCCCTTTGGATTCTACCGTCTTTAGTACCCTCTACCTCTACTATCTCTAGTACCCTCTATTTCTCTAGGCTAGCCTTCTAGATTCTACTATCTTTAGTACCCTCTACCTTTACTATCTTTAGTACCCTCTACCTTTACTATCTCTAGTACCCTCTATTTCTCTAGGCTAGCCCTCTAGATTCTATTATCTTCGGTACCCTTTATCTCTACTATTTTTATTACCTTCTAGTTCTTTAAGGCCCTATACCTCTACTATCTCTAGTACTCTCTACTTCTCTAAGGTCCTCTACCCCTACTATTACTATTACCCTCTACTTCTCTAGGCCTTTATTCCTACTATTATTATTAGTATCCTATAGTATCCCTACCCCAAGAAGTCATAGAGTAGATAGTACCGGACTATCGTACCTCGTACGATTTAGGAACAGGGGTCCGGATATCTTATTATATTATACGACTCAGCCTAAAGGCGTCTCCTTCTAGAAGAGGAGATAGGGGTCGATAGGGATAGGATAGTAAATAAGTATATAGTCCCCCTTCCTTATACGATAAGGAAGAGGTATTTATTTTTATTTATATATAATTTGGATTACTTTTACTTTCCCCTCTTATACGTACGTATTTATATAAACTACTTAATACTAATTAATAATTATACTAGTCTTTATTAATTAATTATAGATTAACTAGAGTAATAAAACGGATTTCGTCTAATACCGAAGAGCCCTTATGCTTAACGTCGTATAATACCCGTACTTTTACCCTTTTTCCGATACTAGTCCTTACCGAAGAGCTATTTTTACCTAGTACTACTACCGAAAAATGAAAGATTAAACGAATTGTACGAAACTTTACTAACTCTCTAATAGCGTTCTAGATAATATAATAATAATATAGATTCTATAATACCTAAGACTATTACTAGATTACCTACGCTAATACTAAGTAATACGACCCTAGTATTATACGATAAAATAAAAAAAGGTAGTAAGATTTCTCCTCGAGTTTAAACCTAGGCTATATCGCTAGTATTCTAGGACTTATAGCTAAACCTCGAATTAGCCCTAGGAAAAACCGAATTAACGATATTTATCGTACGACTTATATACGATATCGTTTACTTCGACCTTTACGATTATAACCTCGTATAATACGTTTAGTTAGAATTATAAGAATAAACCTATTATTAAATAACTTAGGTTTATAGAACCTTCCTTAAGGAATTAACTTAAATTATTATCGTACGAAATATTCTAGTTATAAATAATAGGATTATAGTATAACGTTTCGTACGATTCCTAAAAACGCTAGTATTAAATAATACCCCTTCCGCCCCTAGATCGACTTATAAACCGACCCTTAACCCGAATTTTAATTCGGTATACTAGTCCTTAATACGGTACTAATTACCTACCTTAGCCGGACTAAGTTAACTACGTCGTACGACTTAGACGCTAGACGTTAAGTTACGTATACCGGAACCCGAGTTATACCCTCTACTATATTAGCCTCTCCCGACTTATTCGACCCCTCCCTAACCGGATTACCCGACTCGTATAACTCCGACTTATATTAAATACTATAAATACGAATTAACTATAGCCCCTACGCTACCTATGGTTTTAATTATCGAACCCTAGATAGTTATTAGATTATCTTCTAGTATTATACGAGTATACTTCCTCCTACTAATACGCTAAATCTCTAATAGCCCTATTACCCCCGATAAAGTAATTACCTTTTTAAAAGGCTAGTAGAAGGATTAGAATTATACTAATAAGCTATATAATATACTTATTAATAAGGTATAGATTTTTATTAATTATTATTCTCGAATTAGTATTATAAAAGACTAATTCTATACTATTTTTCCCGATATTCTCTTAAATAAAGTATAAAATTACTACCTTTATTTTATAAGTATAAATAAATATTAGGATAAAATCTATACTCTCCTTAATAACTACTTTAATACTCGTACGAATTACTCTTTATACTAGACCGATTAGATAATTCTCTCCTTTAATATCGTATAATAAGAAAAGCCGGAGAGAATAATAATAAAAACCCTTAATATACTCCTCGATAAATTACGACTCGTATAATAGGCTTTTAGACTAGGATACGAAGGTAAAAAATAACTCCTTATTACTATTATACGAGCTTATTATAGTATACTAGAATTCGAATCGGCTATAATATTTTAAGACTCGTTATACGAATTATTTATCGACCGACTTCGATTTTTACTTATAATCGCTATAGATCGAGGTATTAACTAATTCTATACGAACCGCTAATATATCGATAATAATAGGTTTTGTATAAATTATAGACGACTAGCCTACTAGGGATTTTCTTAATACCGAGGATCTTCTTAACGATATCCCTACTTTTAGCTATTATACTAGTTTATACCTTATACGAATAAATAATACTTCGTTTATAAGAAATAAGGTTATTAGTTAATAAATTATAATTCGGATAATATAAAACGAGCTAGAAAATAATTCCTTATAATATACGAAGAAGTCGGCTAAGAACCCCTTATAAATAACGAATTTAATACTTTTATTTAGTCGTACGAAGGCGTTAATAATAATATTATATCTATACGGTTAGACGAGGATTAGGGATCGGACGACGTAGATAATAATAACTTAACGAATAATAATACTATTATATTCCTTATTATTATTACTTATATATACCGACTTATAGGGGATAATATCTATCGTCCGGAGGTATTAGATAAACCCGCTAAGTAATTCCTATTATATAATTTATATTAGACGATATACTAAGGCGAATTATAGGATACCGGGGCTATTAAGATATTAACTATCGATAAGCCCTAGGCAGAAGCCTACGTCCGCGAATATCCTTATACGATAATCGATTAGACTCCTAGTACGAATTCTATACGATTTAGCTCTTTTATACCCGTTTAACCGATTAGTACTATTATCGTACGAAACCCCCTTAGTAAGGTTCTTTATTATATCTTGGATACGGTTACCCCTTTCCTTTTTTATCTTAAAAATACCGATAGATTACGAGCTTTCTACGATAATACTAGAGATATTATCGTATAATACGATAATACGACTATCCCGGTTATTAGAAAATAGGGATATCCGTTCTTTAATATTTCTAAGTAAGAAGTAGTATTATACTATACCGAAAAAGAACTTATCTACCTCTATTAACGCTTCGGTTACCTATAAATATAACGCCTATATAACCTTCTTTAGAGGGTAAGCCCCTTTAATATTACCCCTATAGTACTTAACTTAATTAAGAAGTTATACTATTAATATTAGTCGTATAATACTAAGCTATATTAGTTTAAGTTCTTTATTAAAAACGACTATAAATTCAACTACTTACTTATTATCGATATTTTTTATATAAGCGGTAAGCCGGTCTTATACGCGATTAATAAGGCAACTTCTTTCTAGATAACTATATTTATATAAAGTATATCTATAGTAAATACGTAGAATATACTCTATAGGTACTAGATTTATATATACTAGGGTTTACTAGATATTATCTCGTATAATACGGGAATAAACTTCTCTTTTATAGAGTTTCGTACGAATACGAAGATTATCGGTATAATATATAAAGAAATTCCTATTAAGGCCTATTAGGCTATTAGTAAGGTCGAACGTATATACGCCCCCCTTCGATAAGCGTATAATATTCTATAATAGGAAATCGACTCTAAGATAAACAATATAATAATCCTCTAAATAATTATTAAGGCTATAAATAATACTATAGGACCTAATAGCCTTATCCCTATACTCCTCGTTTTTAGAGCTTACCCTAGAGTATTATACGACTCCCTACTAGTACTAAATATTACCGCTAGGGCTATAGTAATTTAATAGGCTATACGGGAAGTACGTAAGCTTAAGGTATAGTCTAATATCTTACGAGTACTTTAAATAAAAAACGGACTAGTATTATACGATATTCTCTCCCTCCTATTATAGAACGAGGTCCTCGTTTAGTATAAAAAGGATAAATAATAGGGATTATTTAGGATTTTAAGTTTTAATAACTATAACGTAATCCTCGATCTCCTAACTAGTCTAACTCGTTTTCGTATAATATATATTAAACTATATATCCGACTAGTATAATCGGATAATACTTCGCCTAAACCCTATTTCTAAATTCCCCTTTTAGGCCCTAAGGATAAGGACTTATACGAAGCTTTCCTAATAATAAAGGAGAAGGATAACTAGGCCTTAGCCGTACGACTTAGGGAATAAGGTATTATTATTATACCCGGCGAACCTTTCGAAGTATTAAATAAGGATAAGATTAACGCCTTACTTATATAGGGAGTATTTACTTTCGTATAATACGACTATACTTAGGACCCTTTATAATGTATTTTTAAAACGCATTTCGTACGAGAGATTAAAAACTAGAATAACTCCCCCTACGAGAAATCCCGCCTTATCGTATAAGGCTATAATAATAATAAGAAGGAGGAAATTCTTACTTAATCCCTAATAATTATAAGGATATCCTAATACCTGTTTTTAGCCCTTAGGCCTATATTTATAAAATCGTATAATATATAGGGCGAGTTACGAGATATTACGTAGGCGTATACTTAATCCTATTATCGGAATACTCGTATAACGACTTGGACGGATCGGTAGAATCTAAGACAGGAGTTTAAACAGGAGGCGTAATACCGTATAACTCTAGTCCAACGTTAGTATAAATCTCTCGCGATTCTAATATAAAGTCGGATCGATATTAACTCGATTCTAAAGGATAGGAATAGGGGAACCTCGTATATAAATATTAGGTCTTATTCGTATATTAGATAGAGAAGATAAGTATTTAGGATTAAAGTAAAAGTATACCTAGCGAGGATTACTATTAGTAAGGGTACTTTATCCCTCTATTATTTAATTAGTATATTACCGTTATATTATACGTGCGTATAGGATCGCTAAGTATAGCTATATATAAATATTATAGCGTATTAACCCGCTATATTCGGTAGGGCGATAGAAATACCTAACCGATACTAATTAGTATCGGGAATAGCTATACGCTTTCGTCGTATAACGCTAAACTTAATACTACTTTACCGGAATAGAAGAATAGTTTAGATAGTAGAAGTTACGTACTCTATAGGATCCTAGAAGCTATAGCTATTTTCGATAATTTTGGATATACTTTTACTAGTATCTAGTTTAACTTCGATAAAACGGTTCTATAGTACTCGGTAAATACCTACTATAAGTTAATACTATCTACTCGCTTCTTTAAATCGGTTTTTCTCTAGTTTTAGTTAGAGTTTTTATCGATTTCGACTTAATTTCTTTTCGATTCTCTTTCGATATACGCTCGAAGTCGACTTAACTTTAATCCGAAGTCGACTCCTATTCGAATTAGTTTCGACTATACTTATTTCGTAAAATACGTCTCTACTTAATAACTACGATATTAATTTCACGAATTTATAGACTTTCGAACGCGTAAAACGGGTATATTCGAATAGGAAGTAAAAAGGAAAAATAAATAAAGGAAAAGATAAAAGAAAAAATAAAGGAAAAATAATAAAGATAAAAGAAAAATCAAGTACGATTACTACGAGTATCCCGACGAGCCTCTAACGTAGGACGAGCTATATTCGAATACTATACGATATTAGCTTAAGCTTAATATTATTTCTTTCTCGGTTTTTCTACCTATTTTTCGCCCACGTTTTTCGACCTTATTTTCGTTTTTCTCTTCTTTATTTTTCGTTCTCGCGGATATACGACCCTTCGTACAAAAGAAATAATACTAGGGGTATAAGATCCGACTATATTTTCGACCTAATTTTAATATAACTTCGACGCGACTTTAGGATAATTTCGACGCGTCTTCGAACCAAGTCCCTAGGATATACGATACGATAAAATAACGTATCCTAGGGATATACGATACTATAAAGTATCGTACTTATAGATATATAATACTACTAAGTATCGTACTTATAGATATATAATATAACGAAGTATTATACGCTAGGAAGAACCTATTTAAGCTAAACCCCGATTAGTCTCTTATTCGACTAGACCTCTAGATCTAGATAAGAAAGTACTCGGGGGTATAGTAATAGTCTATACTACCTCTCTATCTAACTATAAAAAGAAAAGTTACTAGTATCGAAATACTCGTATAACGACTTAGACGGATCGGTAGAATCTAAGATAGGAGTTTAAATAGGAGGCGTAATACTATATAACTCTAGTCTAATATCGGTATAAATCTCTCGCGATTCCGATATAAAGTCGGATCGATATTAACTCGATTCCGAAGGATAGGAATAGGGGAACCTCGTATATAAATATTAGGTCTTATTTATACGTTAGATAGAGAAGATAAGTATTTAGGACTAAAGTAAAAGTATACTTAGCGAGGACTACTATTAGTAAGGGTGCTTTATCCCTCCGTTATTCGATCGGTATATTACTATTATATTATACGTACGTATAGGATCGCTAGGCATAGCTATGTATAAACGTCGTAGCGTATTAACCCGCTATATTCGGTAGGGCGATAGAGATACCTAACCGATACCTATAACCTACTAATTCGTATAATATACGCCTACCTACCGAAGGAACTTTAGCTAAAGTACCCTTCGGATATACTCCTTTATATTTATAAACTACTATATAGCCTAGCTAAGTCTAGCCTATACTAGTTTAAAACGTATTATACTTATTATTATACGAAACTTTAGATATAGTACTTATTATACGACCCTTACCTTCTTTATATACCTACTAGACCTAATACGTTCGGTATTATAGGTTTATAAACGGATAATATATTCTCTTTCGCCTCTTCTTCTTTCTCCGCCCTTAAGGAATCCGAGCTATAAAAGGCTAGTCTTCGTATAAAACTAAAAACCTTCTTTATAGATAATACCGCCCTCGACTTTAATAATAGACGTATTTTCTATTCTTCGTACAATATCTATTTTTCTTAGAAAGGGTAAGCTAATAGTCTACGACTTATTAACCCTATAAGCGACTCTATAAAATAGGACTTTATTAGCTAACGCGTATAAGGAGTATATATCGCCTTAATCTATTAACCCGAGGCTTTATACGACCTTACTATCGCCGCTTAAGCTATAGACCTAACTCTAGAGGATATTACCGCCCTTAATAAATAGCTATAATAGTAGATCGATAATACTAACCGCGGATTATACTTCGTCCCCCTCGATCTAAATCGTACGAAGTTATTTATTTTTACTAATAGTTCTTTTACTAATAACTATAACCTAATTTTATAATTTAGTTTCCTTATTATCCTAGGAGAAGAAAAACGATCGTCCGACTCCTTTATTATTTATAATAATATCCTCTACTAGACCTTTTCGAAATATAAATATATTACTCGAAGTATTCTTACTAGCGAACTTTATAGTATAGTAGGCGGTATCGATATTAGTATCGCCCTATATAGTACGATCTAAAAGATCGTATAATACCTTAGGCTAGCCCTTATTCCTTTAGTCCTATATACCGATTCGCGATTACTTTACGATTACCTAGTAAAGCTCGGCTTTACGATTAAAAAGCGTTTTATAATTAATATTATAGTACTTTACGAATCGTACGAACGTAAAGAAATTTCGGAAATCCGCTAGATTAATAATAAAAATAACCTAGCGGATACTTATACGAAGGCTAGTCCTAACCTTATACTTATAATACTTATTTTTACTAACTCCTACTAACTCCGGATCGAAGCCTCCGTTTAACGATTAATTTAATCGTATAATAGCTTTTTCCTTTATTTTTTTTATATTTTTTTTCTTTTATTATCGTCTAATAGCCTATATTTTTTTACGTTTTTTAGCCTTATTTTTCGCCCCTAATTTTCTTCTCCTATTTTTACCTATTTACTATTTTTACTATTTTTTATCCTTTTCCTATTTTTTTTATTAAAATTACTTTTCCTCCTAGGTATTATCTAACGTAAAAAATACTAAAAATACTCTCGTTTAATACTAAAAATACTTACGAAAATCCTCCTCCCCCTTTACTTATTATCCGATATTATAATATACTCCTTATATTTATAAGGATTACGCGGTACGGGCGCTACTACTATTAACCTTACCTAGGCCGGACTATCGGCTAATATATTCGCCGCTATCGGAGCTATAATAATAGTTAGTACTAATAACGCTATTCCTCCGCTCCTAGTATATTATACGAAGCTATACCTAGTCGTATAAGAGTACTATATATAGGTAGTATAGGCGCTATTACCCGTCGTCCGATATATATCGAATAGGTATAGGTTCCGAGTATAAACGTTATACGAGTCGGCTAATATATTATTACGACTAGTTATTAGTACGGCTAGGAAATAACTCGGCTATTAGATAATAATAGCGAAAATTCGGGCTAGGTCCTAGGTATTATCTAGCCGAATAAAGATATCGTATAATAGTATATTATATAACCTTTCTTCTACTACTTATTTTTTATAATTAGCTATTATCTAATACTTTCGCTATTTTTTTTCCTTACGTTTATAGCTATTTAGTATATTATACGCTTATACTCCTCCGAGCCTAAGGGTATTTTAACCTAGTAAAAGCTAGGCCGACTAATAATAGAATTATACGGATTAATAGGTATATTATACGATTAGTATTTTATTCCTATTTTCTATTATTATATATCGGCCGATTTATTATAGTATTTCCTTACTATTCTTATTATTATTATTATCGTCTTTATTATCGTCTTTACCGAAAAGGAAAGAAAAAAGGAAGAAAAAGGAAAGAGAAGGAAGGAGAAGAGAAAAGAGGTTTTTATACCCCTCTTAGGCTTACTAAGCGCTTATATACGATAGAGCGAAGCCTTACGGCTTAGGTATAAAGGCCGACTTTACGAGATTTCCTAGTATTTTTACCCTCGAGGTCCTTTTTAGTCTTTTCCTTTTTCTTTTTTTATAGGTATTCGACTCTAAGGGACTTTATTAACGAAATACGGTCTTTACCCCGCGATTTATTAGCGGATTAGCGCTTCTTTTTTCCTTTTCTAACCGGTAGGAGTTATTTTAGATTTTTTAATTTAGCGTTTTTCCTTTAGAATAAATTCTCCTAACTTTACCTATACTCGTTTAGTATTATACGAAGGTTTTTTCTTATACCTACGGTTAAGTTTTTTTTAGAGGATTTAACCCTCTTGGATAGTCGGTTCTTCTCTTCGTACGTATACCTTTTTATAAAAAGAAAAAGTCGAGTATTAGTATCCTATAGTATCCCTACCCTAAGAAGTTATAGAGTAGATAGTACTAGACTATTATACCTTATACGATTTAGGAATAGGGGTCCGGATATCTTATTATATTATACGACTTAGCCTAAAGGCGTCTCCTTCTAGAAGAGGAAATAGGGGTCGATAGGGATAGGATAGTAAATAGGTATATAGTCCCCCTTCCTCGTACGACGAGGAAGAGGTATTTATCTTTACTTATATATAATTTGGATTACCTTTGCTTTCCCCTCTTATACGTACGTATTTATATAGACTACTTAATAATTATCTACTATATACCTTAATATTTATATACTTACTAATATATTATTATAAAAAATATCTCCTTATACTACTATAGGGGCGTATTAAGGATATTATTCTAGTAGGCCCCCGTTTTAAGTACTAGTATTAGTATATACTAATACTATTTATTATCTACGTTTTATAGGGTTAATATACTAAAGTTACCCTTCTCTCGATATTTATAGCTAAAGCTATAATAATTACCTCCCCCGAGGATATCTTTCTAAAGCGATTTTTAAGCCTATCTTAATCCGGATACTTATAATACTCTATTAATAACCTATATAAAGGTATTCCTCCTATAAGGTTATTTACCGCCTATTTCTACTATAGTAGTATTAGTAAAACGTAATTAACCCTTATACTCCTAGGCCTTACTTTAATTAGGCCTAGGAGTAAGGCTCTCTAGAATAGGGTAGGGTAGCCTACTCCTATAACTTCGGACCCTAGCCTAGGGGTATTAATACGCTACTTACCGGTTAATAAAGCTATTTAAATCCCGGGGCTTATATACTATCCGACTATTATATATACCGAGAACTATAGCCTATAAGGTTTAATTAGAATAGTATTTAAACGCGCGGACTAGTATAGGATAAATACGATAATACTATACGGTAATAGTTATAGAATAAGGTTAGTATAAGGATTTAAGTTATTAATAACCTTCTCCTAATACTAACCTCCTTTTTATATACCTACGATAGCTTTAGAGTATAATACTCTACTACTATAAGGAACCTACTAATAAAGAACCTATTATTATACTTAATTATAATAGTTTTAGTATAAATACTATTATTATAATAATAACCTATAGAATTAACCGATTATAATAGTTTTAGTATATAGTACTTTACTATTATAATACTAACCTACTAATAAAAAACCTACTATTATACTTAATTATAATAGCTTTAGTATAAATACTATTATTATAATACTAACCTATAAAACCGACCGATTACGATAGCTTTAGTATATAGTACTTTACTATTACGGAACTAACCTACTAATAAAGAACCTACTATTATACTTAGTTATAATAGCTTTAGTATAAATACTACTATTATAATACTAACCTATAAATCCGAATAATTACGATAGCTTTACTATATAGTACTCTACTACTATAATATTAATCTATTAACCTAATAATTATAATAGCTTTACCGTATAGTACTCTACTACCGCGATACTAACCTATTAACCTAATAATTACGATAGCTTTACTATATAGTACTCTACTATTATAATACTAACCTACTAATTTAACGATTATAATAGCTTTACTATATAATACTCTACTATTATAATAAACCTACTAAACCTATAAGGACTCGGAGGCCTAAGATTAGTACCCCCTTATAGTACCTCTAGGCGTATCCGGGGGTTATATATATAGGTATTACCTTAGCCGCCGCTTTTTATTAGAAAAATCGCGTTTTTATATAGTAAATTTCTAAAATCGATTTATATAAGTATAGATAATCTAGGTAAAACCCTTTTCCCTTTAGTAAATAGTATTTTAGTATATATATAGGTACTATTATTATAATAATCCTATTAATAACGACTATTTTAGGGTATTTACCTCTACTACTATTATTATAATCCTATTAATAATAACTACTTTAGGGTATTTATTTTTACTTTTATTATCGTAATCCTACTAATAATAACTATTTTAGGGTATTTACCTCTACTATTATTATTATAATCCTATTAATAACGATTACTTTAGGGTATTTACTTCTACCGCTATTATAATAATCCTACCGGGGTTAGCTATAGTCGCCCTCCCCTTATAGTACCTATAGGCGTATCCGGGGTTTACGTATATAAAGCTAGCCTTGCCTACTAACTTTTATTAAAAATACGACTATTTTATATAAGAAAATCGTAAAATCGACTTACGTAGGTATAAATAATTTAGGCAAAACCCTCCTTTCCTAGAACTTAATTATTATACCTATTTAGCTATATATACTATATATACTATATATAAATACCTATAATACTTATAATACTTACTATATATATTATATAAAGATACCTACTATATATACTATATATACTATATATACTATATAAATATACCTACGATGCCTACTATGCCTACTATATGTGCTATGTATACTATGTATACTGTGTAAAGATACCTCCGATACCTGCTATGCCTACTGTGTATACTGTGTGTAGATGCCTATAATGCCTACGATGCCTACTATATATACTGTGTAAAGATGCCTGCGATGCTTGCTATGTATACTATATATACTATATATGCTATATAAAGATGCCTACGATGCCTACTATATATACTATATATACTATATATACTGTGTATACTATATAAATATGCCTACGATGCCTACTATGCCTGCTGTGTATGCTATGTGTGCTGTATGTGCTGTATAAAGATGCCTACGATGCTTGCTATGCCTACTATGTGTACTGTGTATAGATGCCTACGATGCCTACGATGCCTACTATATGTGCTGTATGAAGATGCCTGCGATGCCTACTGTGTGTGCTGTGTATGCTATGTGTACTATGTAAAGATGCTTGCGATGCCTGCGATGCCTGCTATGTGTGCTGTGTGTGCTGTGTGTGCTGTGTGTGCTGTGTGTGCTGTGTGTGCTGTGTGAATATGCCTGCGATGCCTGCTATGCCTGCTGTGTGTGCTGTGTGTGCTGTGTATGCTGTGTGAAGATGCCTCCGATGCCTGCTGTGTGTGCTATGTGTGCTGTGTGTGCTGTGTGTGCTGTGTGTGCTGTGTGTGCTGTGTGTGCTGTGTGGAGATGCCTGCTGTGTGTGCTATGTGTGCTGTGTGTGCTGTGTATGCTGTGTATACTGTGTATACTGTGTGAAGATGCCTCCGATACCTGCTATACCTACTATATATACTATATGAAGATGCCTACGATGCCTACTATATATGCTATATAAAGATGCCTACGATACCTGCTATATCTACTGTATATACTATGTAAAGATGCCTACGATACCTACTATACCTACTGTGTATACTGTGTGAAGATGCCTACGATGCCTATAATGCCTACTATGTATACTATGTGTACTGTATAAATATGCCTACTAACCTACCCTATACTCCCTACCCCGCTTATATATAAAAGCTTCGCGCTACCTTAGGCTAAGGGTATACGTTAGTACTAGGCCTTATAATACTTATAGGGTTTTATAATAGCCTAGTATTTACTTAGAAATATATAGACTATAAGTTATACTATTATTACTCGTTTTATTATACTTTTATTAATAATATTATAATATTCTTATAGACTATAAAAGATTATCGGAAGTACTTAGCTACCGCCTTTAGCCTTTTTAATAATCTTAATATTATAATAAATCTAAAGAAATTATAGATTAGCTACTCTTTTATATAATTACTCGGTTATTATATTAATAGACTTAGTATAAGCTTTTTAGCCGAAAGGATTATAGTATTCGCTTTACTCTAATTCCCTATAACTCTATAAGATTTTAAGAGCTATATTAATATAACTAGCTTTTTAAGATTTATAATTCTATACTATAATTAAGTTATTATACCCCTATAAGCCTAGAAGGTTATTCTTCTACGCTATAGATATAATATTAATAAGGTAGTTATAGGAGAGTTATAAAAACGGAAAGCCTTCGCGTATTCTACCTTATTTAAGCCGACTCTATAGGAACTTAATACTTTCCGCGCTATTTAAGTAGATATCGCCTCCTACTATATACTTCGGTATATAAACCTAGATTATTATTTATTCTATTAATTTAATAGCTCTTTATAAAAAGGCTTTATAACTATATTCTAATATCTTTATAATAATAAATAATAACTAGGTAATCCTATTCCGGTTAAATCTATAAAGCCTATTTACTTTCTTTTTTATAAATTAACCTTTATTAAATAATCCTATAAACCTTCCGAGTTCGAAGTCGGCTATTTTATTTAAGTAGTTAAAAAGATACGGGTTATAGTATAGTCGAATATACTCCCTTTAGTCGTCCTAATAGATTATTCTATAATAAAGTAAATCTATAAAAAGTATACCCTTAGTACTACTAGTACTAATTATACTAACTACTATTTTATTATTACTAGTATTTATTTTTTATAGTATAATCTATAAATCTATTACTTACCCGGGGAGAAGAACTTTATCCCTAATACCTTAAGTCGATTAACTACGCCTAAGATTAATACTCTTCTTAAATACTAAAACCCCGAATATTAAATACTCGATTATACTTTTATCGTTTCTAAGGCTATTATAAACCCCGTTATTAAGAAGGTATTCGCTATAGACTATTAATTAGATACTTATTTTTCTAAAATTATCGAGATATTATAGAGTTATAAGGATATAGTAATTTCTTCTTATACCCCCTAAATCGCGAAGGCTAAAAAGTAGGGAATCCCCTTTTTCCTAAGGGATAATCTCCTATCTTATTAGACCTTAATAGGGTATAAGTATTTATATATCCTATATTATAAGGCTAATAATATTATTATAATAGTATATAATTAATAGAATTATTTTAGAGAAGTTTATATACTTAGGGACCTTAAGGTATATACGATCCAGGATATTATAAAACGGGTAAAAAGATATATTACTACCTATAAAGCCTACTACCTTAGATAAATAGACTAATAGCCTATTACTAGAATCTATATACCGATTAAAGCCCCCGGAGTTCCTATAAAGAGTATTATAATAAACTTTATTACTAACCTTCCTTTAATAGACTTCGTAGATTCTCCTTAGGCTATTAAAGGCTTTAATATATTTAACTTTCTTTTAATAGTTATATACCTCTTTAGTAAAAGAATATTATTAATTCCTAGCTATTTAACGTATAATACTATAGATTAGGGGTAAATACTAAGTAGGTAGTTTTTTCTTTATAACTAGGATATACTATTAGTTATTATTAGCGATTATAATTATAAGTTTAATTTAGATATATAGCGCGAGCTTTAGGAGGTATTTAGAACTAAGATTACTATAATTATAGCGTATTATCTATAGGCTAATAGCCTATTTAAGCGCTATAATTAGACTATTAAGACTATCCTCCGTTTATCGTATATTAAAAAGCCGATAATCGATTAGAAGCTATTAGTACCCGCCTTATAATAAAACCTAAATTCCGTATATAATTTAAGGATTAAAATAATAGCTTATGCTTATTTATTCGGGTATTTATTATATATACTTATAGAGTCTACCGATAATACTTTAGTAAATAATATCCTATACTTATAGAAGGCTATTCGCTATTAAGCGGACTTTATAATAAACCTAGTTATTATAAGGGCTAAATAATAGTATAATATAAAATACTAGCTAATTCTTCTAAAGCCTAGGTAAAAGGTTTACCTTAGGCTATATAAGGGATATTATACGCTTAAATAACCCTTTAAGAAATAGTTATAATAGCGTAAGGGTCCGTATATTATTAAATAGATAGTTAACCCCTTAGCTATAGAGCTCGATCTACCCGTATATATACGTATTTACCTAATAATATCTATTAAATACCTTCGACCCGCTTATAAGGGCTACTTTAAGGACGAGGAGCCTAGGGCTATAAAGGCCGTATAGGATTTACCGGAGGCTACTAGCGAGAGAAATATATACTATAAGATTAATTATATTATACGCGTTAAAGACTAATACTTTAGATAGGGAGAGTCTTACTTATAGTATTTAATCCGCTAGAAAGGTTAGGGAGCTAATAACGATTAGTAGGTTAATACTACCGCCGTTTTATAGGGAGCGATTAATACTTTTAAGGCGTAGTAGGCCTTTACTATATACTAATCCCTCTATAACTAGCGAGTAAGGTAATCGGGGTAATACCCTTTTTATACGTTCTTTTTTTTCGTTTTCCTTATATATTAGGACTAGATTAATAGACTAAGTACGTAGGATTATTATAGGTAGTAATCTTTAAAGCGCGGTACTATAATATATATTTATTAGAATATACGGAGGCTATAGGAGAATATACGTATAAGCGTATAAAGGTATTAGGAAGGGAAGGATTATATAATATAATCGCCCTTAATTATAGGGCTTATAGCCGCCTATTAGGGTATACTCTCTATATATAGAATATAAAGGAGAATTATTACTCTTATATTCTCTTAATTTAGCCCTAAGTATACTAAACCCTTTAGTTATCCCGTATAACCCTATAAGAAGATAATAAATTAGTATAGAATTATTAGGAAGCTTTTCTTTATTTCTTCTATATTCTAGATTAGAAGAGGTACTTATATATAAGTAGTCGTTAGTTACGTACTCCTCTACCACTACTCCTCCCGCCGCCCTTACGGCTACTTCCTCTTATAATAGATAGGGTAGGAAGTACTTATAGAAGTAATAATAATAAAGGAAGAAGGAAGAGAGAGAGGAGGGAGGAGCGGTCGAGGTTTTTATACCCCCTTTTCTGCCGCGCCTTACCGCCTTTACTTACGTTAGCTCCCGGATCGGGTCTTCTTTTCTCCGCCCCCTCCCTCCCCTCTCTCCCCTCCTACTTCTCTTTTACCCCCCCCCCCCCCCCCCCTCCCTCTCTTTTCTTATATAATCTACGAGACTACCTAAGTAGACGGCTTATCTTACTATACTTTCGTTTTCCCCTACCCTATAGCCCCCCCCCTTAGGGGCCTAGGGCCCTACTTTCGCTCTACTATTAGGGCGTTTTGCCCCTTCTAGGGATTTTTCCTACTTAGTATAATAGTAAGGTTCTAGAAGCTCTTTAAGGCCCCTAGAGTAGATTTAAATAAATAAATATATATAAGTAGTCTAAATAATTACTCCTTAGATAGAAAGTTAAAGATAATAATTATATAGAGCTAACCCTAACTTTATATAAAGTATTAATCCCCCTACTCTTTATCTTTATTCTCTCTCCTTATATATAAAGCTTTCCCTAATCCCGATAGTTATAAGCCTGGCTTATTAAGCTCTTAACGATTCATTTAAAGGTATTTATAAAATAATAAGTATTTAGAAATTAATTAAAAAACCCTAAATTATCTTTTTAAATTCCTTTTTATAAGGAAGAGCCCCTTTTATATATAAAGACTAAAAACCTCTTAATTATATTATATTAAGCTCCTTTTTATAAGAAGAAACCTTATTTCCTTTAGATAAGGATTTATATATTTATATAATAAACCTAAAGCCTACTTATAATTAATAAAATAATAAAATAATAAAGGTAAACCTAATACTAGTATAAGAAATAAATAAAACCCTAGAACCTTTTAATTAAAGCTTATAAATATAGATCGAAGGTATAAAAATATTAAATAATAATACCCTTAATACTTTTATTACCCTTAGGGGACCTAATAACTAGAAAAAGTAGATTAGTATTATTAAAAAATATACTAAACTATATAACCTTTAGGTTTATATTAACCCTAAAATAATAGACCGAATTCCCCTAATCGAGCCTATAGTACTACTAGAACTCTTAGACGAATAGATTATTTAAGTAATTATTAATAATATAATTAAAGCGTATAAGATTTAAGTTTCGATATATAAGTATAGACTTACTATTTATAAAACTAAAATAAAAGTACTTATAAAAATCTAGGAGTTTATTATAAAAACTAGTAGTATATATTATAGTTTAATTACCTATAAAAATAATATAATTATAGAATTTTAGACTTTATATAACCGTATTAAGCCCTTAGTATAGATTAAATAATATAAAGTACTTAATTAGTATTATAAAGTACTAAAAATACCTAATAGAATAAAGATTACCTTTTATATCTCGAAGTACTAAAAGGCTTTAACTAAGATTAGCCTTGAATTACTCCTTAATAATAATAGGATCTTATTAAGGGACAGGCCCTAGTACGATTATATAAAGCGTCCGAAATAAGATTAATTAGTATATAGAAGGTAAGAAGGAGGAGGCTATCCGCGTACGCCTTATAGGCGGTAATAAGTTATCCTATAGTATCCTATAACTAGTCCGGGTAAAGCCCGAACTATAATATACCCCCCTTCGTACCCCTTCTTATACCTCCCCTATATACTAAAAGAGGAAATTAGTATATAAGTATAATCCGAAAAGGAAATAAATTAGCCTAGCCCTATATAGGGTATAAAAACCCTATATAAAAGAAAAATTTTATATCTTATACTCCTATATTATCCTTATTACCTTATAGTATACCCGCCCTTATTATATTTTTAGCTATTAATACTCTAGTTTATAGTATAGGTAGATACTTAGTAGAAAGGGATTCTAACGATAAGAATAATATAGCGCCCGAAGAGGTAGCGTATATATATACGCTATACGTTAATAATCTATATAACTCGGGGCGTATAGACTATCGTAAAGGTCGTAGGTAATCCTACTAAGCCTATTATACGCGGCGGAGGAGGTATTTTTAAAAAAGGTACCTTTTTACCGCGGATACTAGGCTTAGGCAGGCTATTTATAACCTTACTATTATAGTAACTATAGGTTAAACTATTACCGAAGAAGCCTATTACTATAATAAAGAAACGCTAGGCTATCGGGTCCACCTAACGATTATATTTATCTAGCGTACGAAGATAGTTTAATTTATACTAACTACTATTCGCCTTACTCCTCGCCTAGCCTAGAGTCTTTTTACCCCTAATATACCTAAATAGCCGGCTTTAAATACGCTTATCCCCGCCTCCTCGGCGGCTTTATTTCCTCCTATACTAGTTATACTATAGTATAACTCTAATAATACTATATAAATATATATATAGTAATAATAATAGTAGTAAGGCTAGCTTATTTAAGGCTTTAATACCTTCGCTTAACGTTATAAATAATCGTTATAATACTAGGAGGATAATACGCGCGAACTTATAGTATAAATAGCTTAAGAGTATTAAGCCTAGGAATAGAATAATATAGTATTCCTTAGCTTTATATAATAACTTATAGGCGTTTTATCCCCTTCCCCTCCTTAGTAATTAGCTAGAATACTACTAGTAAGAATAACGCCTAATAATACCCCTTTTGGCTATAAATATATATTACCCGAATTCTCGCTATCGCCTACCCCTAGATTACCTACGATATACTGCCGTTATTCGCGCTAACTATTTTATAATACCCCCTCCTAGCCCCCGTAATAACCTAGTTATCTTAATTAAAAAACGTACTAAGAGGATAAGGAGGAAAAGGATAACGAGTAATTAGTATAGCTAGAAAGAGGATATAGAGGTAATAAACGCAAGGGGAAGGGATTAGGATAATAATAGCGGTAGAATAGTTATAGGAATAAGCGTAGAGGGAATTCGAGATAGGCTATTATAAATACGCGTATCCCCCTATTATAACTTATATTATATTAAAGCTATATAGGTTAAGAAATTATTTAATAGTTCCTATATAAGTATAATATAGCTAGTCTACTTTATAAGGATTAGGTAATATAATGGCTAGCCTATAAGTAAATAACCCCTAGTATTTTTAGCTACTAATATAGCCTCTACCTCCTACTCGTTTAGGGAGGGATTAGAAGAAGATAAATATAATACGGGGTTAAGTCGAGAATTAGTAAAAGACTAAGAAGAAAACGGGTTATATATAGTACGTTTAATAAGATTAATATAAAAGGTTAAATAAATACTAGGAGGTATATTTAAGGTAATAGTTAAAAGGGTAGGGATAATAATAATACGATACTTAGCTTTAAAATAATCGAGTTTCTTTAAAGGGCGATTAGTTTATATATTACCTAGGTTTAGTTAAATAAAATTACTAACCTAAAAGCGGTTAATAGGACGTCGAAAGCTATTAAACGCGTCCTAAACGTATTACTAGGTCTAGGTAATAATAGCCTAGGCGAATTAAGTACTTTTAGTTAACTAGGATATAAAAGTAATAATATAATTAGTAGGTAAAGTAAAGGAGACGTTAGAATCGGTAATATATAGAAAAAGGCTTATATTATAACTATATAAGAGTATATTAAGGCTAACCCCTATAATAGAAGAGTTATAGTTATTTAAAGTAAGCTAGTAAGTAGGAAGATAAGTAACCTAATTAAATTACGTAAAGGAGATAATATTATAAAGGATAGCCTAAACCTTTTAATTAGTATACTTAGAACCGCTATTAGTCTAGGGGTAGTATACGGTAAAAAGGAGTTAGCGGGTACCCGTAAGCTAGTAAAGGGTAGACTAAAAACGACTAGTCTAATTAGAATTATAATCGGAGATAAGGCTTTAAGGGAAACTATAGAACTACTACTAATAAGAGAAGAACTATAATACGTACTTATTAGTATTTATAAATATTATAGTTTTAAGCTAAATATATTTAGAAAAGTAATCTATAATAATTATAAGAAAACGTAAAAAGGAAGGTATAGCTATAAGAAGGTTTATTATAAAGTCTATAAAGATTATTTATTAAAAACGGTTAATAATAAATAATAGTTATAAAAGGCCTTAATAATAATAATAGTTAATATAATCCCTATAGTAATAATAATTCCGAATAAAACGTATAATATCCGTAGATATCCCCTCCTAGTAGAAATCCCGCTAAAGAAGGAGGAATATAGTATTTTTACTAGGGTACCCGGCGAGAGGAGAGTTATAAGTATAGTAAATTAAAGTAATCGTTAAAGTCTCCTTTTTAAGTACTTAAAAACGCCTATAGTATTAAAGAAAACTATATATAGATAAGGTATAATCGGTAATCTATTCGCGTATATAAGCCTTTAGAAGAAACCTATAAGCGCTAGACTAGACTACTATAAGGCGTATAGTATAGGTAGGATTAATATATAAAGTATTAGACTAAAGGCTAGAAAGGAAAGTATTATTAAAAGGAAAGACTAGGGGCTTAGTAGGCGGAATAGGAAATAGTATAAAAACGGGGGGTATAATAGAAAAAAACGGAGGAGTAGGGGATACGTATAAAGGGCGTAAAGTAATAGACTCGCTAGGTATAAGTTATAAGATTTAGCTAAAGCGAGTAGAGGGATTAATATAATCCTAACCCTAGCGGGAGAGGGTATTAGGATAATAAGCCTATAACCCGGGTTAATAATATAGCTAGTAGTTAAATAACGAGAGAGTTTTAGCCTAATAAGCCTAATATTCGAATATATAATATAGTATAGTAAAGTACTCGAGGGCTTTATAATCGGTTAAAATTATAAATAGCTTAGCTATATTATATAATTTAGCGGACTAGCTCCGTAAATAAAGGATAATAGCTAAGAGCTCCTTATTATAAATAGTATAATTACGTTCTATAAGTAAGAGCTTATACGAAAAGTATATAATAGGCTATAGGATAATATCCTAGCCGTACTAAGAAAGATAATTACCTATAGCCTTACTAGAGTAGTCGGTCTTAATAACTATATAGCGGTTAGAATCCTACTAGGTAAGGATAGGATAGGAGATAAATATAAGCTTAAGCTAGTTAAAAGTATATTAGTAGTTATTAGACTAAAAGAAGGGGATATTTTATTATATTAAGCGAACTAGGGGAGTAGTAATATTAATAAACCGGGGAATAAAATTATAATAAAAGTTAATAAAGCTAAGAAAGCTATAAATACTATAAACGCGTATAAGTACCTCCTAATCGCGGATTATAGAAATCTTCTCTAGGTTAGGACGTATTTTACGCCTAGTATAAATAATAAATCCTAAGTACTTAACTTCGTAGATAGTAAAATCGTACTTCTTAAGGTCGAGATAAAGCCTAGCCGTATAGAGTTAACCTAGTATAGTTCGAACTTTATACTAATAATCCGCCTAAAAGCCTTCCGAATAGATTAGAATATTATCGAGGTATATAGTCGTAAAGTCGCTAAATAAGAATCCTAGGGTAGTATTAATATAATATTAAAAAGTAGTAGGTACTCCTACGAGCCTAAAAGAATAAATAAGGTATTCGAATAGACCGAACTAAGTATAAAAAGTAGTAAGATACTTATTACTAGGCGTAATACGGATCTTATAAAAGGCTATACGTATATTTAACTTAATAAACTAATATACTAAAGAAAGACTACGAAATATCTCCTTAATAAGTAGAAGAGGATACTAGTCCTATTAAATAACCTTATTAAGAGTACGATAATCGATATAAAAGCGCTAATTATTATCGGGTTTCTTAACTAAGAGGATAAGGATAATAGCCGAAGATAAACTAGCCTAAATCTAACCCTTATTTATTAAGTTAATAATCTACTTATAAACCTCTAATAAATAGTTATAAAGTATATTATAAAGAGGCCCCTAGGGGAGATTAGGACTAGAATTATTAGGATTAGGCCGGAGACGAATATAGTAATCGTAATTACCCTAGTAAGGAGGAAGCGTATTAGCTTTATCTATTAGTTAGGCTTCGTAAATATACGCACGGAAGTAATAGATAATTACTAAGAAAGGGTCCTTTACTACTAGTTCTAATATTTATCTATAATAATCTATAAAAGGATTCTTCGTAGTCTAAATATAAGAACGCCCCCTTTTCCCTTCCTCGTATATCCCCCTTTCCTAACTCGATATTAGATCGAGCTAAACTCGGAATCTATCCGGTATTAAGTTGAATTCGACCTAAAGTCGATCGGATATTATTCCGACCTCCTATCGTTATACTATCCTATTCCTCCCTTTATCTCCTCTATTTTATACTTATACCTATATCCTACGTAATATATCCCCTATTCCTCCTAGTACTACCCCTAACTAACTCCTATATTATCCCTATTATAGCTTACGACGAGTATAGCTATAGTCTAGCTATAGTATAGTTTACGATTACGATAATATTATCTTAATACCGGTAGTTTTTTCTTTTATCGTTATATTGTAATCGTTCTTATTAATCGTTTTTCTAATAACGAACCCTTAGACCCGGATATCGAGTATATTAGTATCTACTAGTCGTTCTAGTAACCGGTTTAAGGATTCCTTAGTTATTACGTTTATAGGGTTATCGTTTCCGTATATTTATTATATCTTATCTATTTCCCTATTCTCGTATAATTCTCGTATTAATATTATATCGATTATTAATCGCTTTTCCTTTATTATTCCTAATTTTACTAGATATTCGTAGAGCGAAAACGAGTCGGTATATACGATTATTCGAACTAGGCCTAGCCCGAGTTCGGCTCGAAGTCGATTAAGTATTAACGCGAGGGAGATCCTAACGTCGAATCTAGCCAATATCCTATATATCTTTAAGGCTAGGATAAAGCGTATTACCCGCTTATATTTAGTCGAGCTCTAGTAGAGGAGGTTCCCTAAAAGTCGGAATATCTCTCCTCCTCCTATTTCTTCTCTAAGGATAATTACGTATCCGATTTAGGATAAAAGATCTACGTTATTTACGAATAATCCGTCTATAAAGATATATAGGTTTATATCCTAGTACTAGACTAGGATATATTAAAGACTACGTTATTAATTATCCTATTATTATTTAAGGCGCTTATTTAATCTCTCGTAGTCTTTCTATACTAGTACCTAGATCTACGCGGTAATAGATAGGTCGTAGGCAGCCTTAGGCTAATAAATAGAGGCGATATATACGCCGTAGGCGTATTACTCTAGGTATTATTAGCGGAAGTCCGGCTATCTATAGTTAATAAGCGTAATTCGTATAGTTTATCCTTTCTATCGAAGTCGTACTAAAATTAGCTTAATATCGAGTCGAGAGCTATTAAAATCCGCTATACTACCCGGTCGAAGGATTATCTTAGGCTTTATTCGAAATCTAGCGGAAACTATCTCCCTTTCCTCTAAATCGCCGAAGGCCTTAGTTCCGAGGATAAGGGTATTATTAGTCTATAGGCTAATAAAACCGAATATCTAAGGCCCGGAGGTCGAAAGGAGGAGGTATATATCGAACGTAAATATACGTATTCGGAGACGGTCGAGGTAGTATACTTAGTATATTTTAAACTAATAGACTCCCGCTTCTATAATCCTATATAGGGGCTTAATAACCCGAATAATCGTATCCGGAGGGTATTAGGATCTTATCTCGGTCGGAAGGGAGGCGATAATAGTACGTTTAAGAGCTATTCGAGCCTAGGGATAAGCCTAGGTAATATCCCTTAGAGTAAGCTCGGAATTCGACTCGAGTTCGGCTAATACTAGCGCTAGAATTAAACGTTAACTAATATATTAAATCGTAGGGGATTATATTAGAATCGTATTCTTATTAGTATTATTATAACCGGCGATAATTAATTAAGACTTTTCGTATAGGGCGTTTATTATCTTCCTTTTAACCTCCTAGATTATATATACCCGGAAAATCTATACGCTAGCGTACTTCGCGGGGTCGAATTATTTAAAAAAGAAAACTCCCCTATTAACGAGGTTAATAATCTCCTAGTTATTAAACGCCTTAAATAAACGTCCTAGTATAGTAATTTTACCTTCGTTCTAGAGCCTAATTAAAAGCGCTATATCGTCTTCCTCTTTCCGGGATATAAAGGTAGTAGCTTCCTACCGTTTTTAAAGGACTCGGACCTCGAATCTAACTCGAGGTCGCGTCGAAGTTAGCTTAAAGTAAATAGGGGATTAATCCAAAATTAATAGGGTATTTTCGATATTCGTAAGGAATAGGCGAATATAGGTTAATCGAAATCAGCGAAGCCTATTAGGGAGTTCGACTATAATATTATAGCTATTAACGCGGAGTAGGGTAAAGGGGCTTTATTAACCTAGCTTCTCGCGCTATACCCGTACTTTACTTTATAGGGGTAAATAAAGATAATCGGTCGTATCTAGTCCGTTTCGGGCTATTAAAGCCTTATAAACCTAATAGGAAGTAGTATATTAGTAGAGGGCTATTATAGCTCTTTAAATAGCTTACGCGTATTTTATTATCGATAGCGTAGGAGGCGACTTAGGGGTAATCCTAGGGTATACTCTAAATATAAACAGGGTTAGTATAAGTCTATCTAGTCTAGCCGTATCGTTTACTACTTTAATAGCTATTTATAGGATTAATATCCGATCGAAGTCGCCTCGGAGGTCCTCCGAAATTACGTCGAATACCCGTCGAAGTAGTACGTAATAGCGCTCGACTTTACTAATAGACTAATAGGCTTCTACTAGGACCTAGGTATATAAGATCCTAAGAGAGCCGACTACTATTCGAAATTTAACTAAGTCGAAATTAGTTCCTACGTTATAGCGGATAAAATCTAGAGGCCTAAGATAATAGTTAATCTAAATAAGCTATAGAGCGGCCTAGGTATTTTTCGCCGAAAGAGAAGGTAGGAATCTTACGGCTTAGAACGCTATTACTATATCGATAGTATAGAGAATAGGCTTATTATTAAGCTAGAGTATATCGATAATAACTTCGTAATTAAAGTCCTTATCGTCTTCGATCCTAAATTTAAAGTATTATAATATTAAGCTATAGAGTTAATAATACTTATATACTTTCGATACCGCCTCTAGGGCCTATATCGAGGCGTTATATCCGGCTTAAGTTAGGAGTTAATATAGTCTCGCTACGGTAGGATATCTAAATCGCTAATAGATCTAACGGAGTTCGCCCTCCGTTAGGTTCGAAGTCGAGGCGAAGTCCGGTCGAGATCTAAGAAAGAACTATAGGTATCCCTATTTTCGAATAATAGGGATCCGTCGGGAGTTATAAATAAGCTTATTAGAAGTATTATTAAAAAATACGCTTAGTCGATCTATATCGGCTAGGTATAGGAGGAAGGGAGTTTATATAAAGAGGATATAAAATATAATTCTCCTAATAGGGGTTATAACCGCTACTAAGCCAAGAGACGAAATTACTTATATTCCCTCGCCGAACTTAATAAAGGCTTAGCTTACTATCGAGGTATTAAGGAAGAGAGTCGGGATAGTAAGTTAAAGAGCTATAAACTAATCGAGCCTAGTAGTAGAGACCGCTATAGCGCTAGTATTAATTAAAATACCTTAGAAAGTTAATTTAGAATATCTATCGGAAAGTATAAATTATAATACTAGGATAGGTCGAGTATCGATCTAAGAATCCGGGTTTTTATAGGAAGTTAGGGTAGTAAGAGACTACGTATTAGAAGAGGGTTATAATAAGGCGTTATCTATATCCTATTAATCTCGGGTCGAAGTCGAATTAATATCTATAAGAAAAAGCGTCGAGGTTATATTAGTATTTACTAGGAGTTCTATCGTAGTCGGGTTAACGCGTATAAGATAATATATATACGCTACGTTATATAAATTATCTATCGTTTACTATCTATTAGACGAGTCCGGCTACGCCTTATTATAATAGGAAAGGTCCTTAAGGCCCTCGAAATCCATAATATAGGAATCGAAGTCTAGGGTTAATCCTATAAATTCGTAGTATATAATAAATAATCTTTTCGCCTATCTATATTCTTTATCTATATATCGGGTCGACTAATAACCCGGTTTTTTATAAATAAAGTACTTTTTATCCTAGGATAGTAATAACTTAGGATATAAATAGGGTCGTATCGAATTTAGGTCGAACTTAGGTCGAAATCGGTTAGGTTTCTAGTCGAAGTTTCGTTAATATCTTCTATCGAGATAGAAGGCTTTATACTAATTATCCTAGAGGTATTAGGGGTAAGTCGTTTTATAAGCTATTACGGTATTAAGTAAGGAACGGAGATCTACTATTAAGGATTTAATATCGGTAGCCGGTTAAAATAGGGCGAATTCTAGTTCCGGAATCCTACGATAGGCGTTAATAAAAGTTATCCTAAGAAGAGGGGTTCTACTATATTCTTTACTAAGGGCTTATTAATAAAGATTAAGTTTATTAAATAACTTCTAAAGGATCTCGTATAGTTTATTATCCGGATTCGTATTACGGATAGTTCGATACGTAGTTAAAGTCTAATCTATATAGTAATAGGAATAATTTATATTAGTATTAAAATATCGTTTAATCTAAAGGTAGACGTTTATAAAAGTATAGTTCTAAAGGATATAGTTAATATAGTATTATTATACCCGTCCCGAGAGAATCCGGGAAAATAATATATAGAAATTCGATAGGTAGATTTTAAATAAATAATAAATATTTATTATAACCCTTACTTTATTATCGAGTAGATTATAGGGTTCTTCCGAGTACGTTTTCGACTTATCCTAGACCTTTATAAATTTCGTAATTATATTAGCGTTTACTAGGGTATTATCGAAGTATATCGGTAGAAGCTAATAGTATACGTTTACTAGTACCTCGGGTTTCCTACTAAATCGAGATCGGCTTTTATATAAAATTAGATTAATATTAGTTCGAATTTAGTCTAGAATCCTATCGTCTTCGTCTTAGGTTTTATTTTATATTACTCGGAGAATTATATTATAGTACTAGTAGGTATATAATATTAGTCTCCTTAGTACCTAAACGGTAGTTAATTATACTTATTATCGGGGTAGGAGCTCTAGGGTATTTTCTTCCTATTCGTTATTCGGGGTAGGATCGATTTCCGGTTAACTTTAGTTCGAAGTCGTACTAACGTTAAATCTAGTTCTAGAGAGCTTAGGGGGGAGAATAAAGGGAGGTATATAGATCTCCGGTTTAAAGTATATAATCTAATATACCCGAATAGGCTATACTAGTAATTCCTTAAGCTATAGAACCGCTTCGAAGAGCGGGTCGGGTTTCTCTATTATTAGTCCTATATAGATTCCTCTTCTACTTAGAAGGTTTCGGAGGGGTCTTTTAAGGGCGATTCGCGAAAATTCCTACGTAAGGGCTATTTATCCTTTAAAATACTCCTAGAACGCAATTAGTAGTTCGTATCCGGCGTTATACTTACTACTTTCTATCTTTACTATAAACTTCGCGATATAGAGTTTAATTAGAGCTTTATCTTAGATTATTCCGGGAATCTCCTTATCCTATTTTAAGATATTAAGGCTATACTATATTGCCTTTAGGATAGTTATATCCTTAAAGAGGGCTTAGGCCTAGTCGTTTCCTAGTTAAGCTATTATCCTTATTTATTCTTAAAGGAAGGCTATTTCTTACTAAATTCGAACTATCTCCTAATCGAGATCGAAGAGATATCGAGTCTTATTCTTTTTAAAAAACCTAGAAGTAGTTACCTATATAAAACCTAGGTTTTTACTTATTAACTATAATTTCCTTCTTTATACCGAGTAAGAGAATCCGTTATCCGAATCGATCTTCCTTCCTTACTAATCTATAGTTACCTGAATTAACTACTAATTAATATTAGTTAGGCTTCGTAAATATACGTATAGAAGTAATAAATAATTACTAAAAAAGGGTCCTTTACTACTAGTTCTAATATTTATCTATAATAATCTATAAAAGGATTCTTCGTAGTTTAAATATAAGAACGCCCCCTTTTCCCTTCCTCGTATATCCCCCTTTCCTAACTCGATATTAGATCGAGCTAAACTCGGAATTTATCCGGTATTAAGTTGAATTCGACCTAAAGTCGATCGGATATTATTCTAACCTCCTATCGTTATACTATCCCGTTCCTCCCTTTATCTCCTCTATCTTATACTTATACCTACGTCCTACGTAATATATCCCCTATTCCTCCTAGTGCTGCCCCTAACTGACTCCTACGTTATCCCTATTATGGCTTGCGACGAGTATAGCTGTAGTCTAGCTGTAGCGTAGTCTGCGATCACGACGATATTGTCTTAATATTATCCTTATTAAAGAGGTCCTAGAAATCGGCGACTTTAGAAGAAAATAAGGGACTAAATATAATAGATAAGGATATACCCTAGGCGATTATAGAGGAAATATCCTATAAACTAATAATGAGAAATTAATAACTAGAAGGTTACTTAGTTTTACGCTAGAATAAGGTAGTATATATAAAGCCTAGGATAGCGATTATTAGGTAAGAAGAATAATACTATTCGGAGTACTTAATAACGAGGTCTTTAGTAGAATAAATAATAAAATAACGCTAGCTAGTATATAGGGATATATTATAATACGCGAGCTATAGAGTCCCTAGGATAAGGGACTAGGTAAGACTAGGAATAATATATATAACGATAGGCGTATGCTAATTATTAATATCGGTAATAAAACGAATAATATAATAAATAAAGGATAAGGCCTTAAATAATACTTAACGTTAATAACTAATATAAATAGCTATTTAAATAGAATACGCCCTTATAAGGGGAATATATTATAACTAATAATATTATACTATTATTTTACTTACGATAGTATAATAGTTATAACTATTATCCGCTTATACGTTAATAAACTAGATAGAATTTATAAGAATAGGAAAGAGTAGAAGAGTAGAATCTATATAACCTTTAATCTCGTAAAACTTAGAAGCTAGGTTATTTTTAGTAAAGGCGATACGCTTACCCGCCCCCTATAAAAGACTTACTAAGGGGGTAGCTCGTTTCCCTACTTACTAATATTATTTAAGACGCTATTAGGGGTTTAACTCTATATAGAATATACGGAGGTAGAGGGATAACTATACTATATAGGGAGGAGGTTATATATACGTAAATAATAGCCCGAGTAGCTATATTAAAAATATACGCTATTAGTATAACGTTTCTCGATAACGTTAATATTAACTTATAATACGCGCTAGCCGGAAGACGATCCCTACTAACGGGTATCGGATCGAGGAGGTATAGTCGAGGTCTTATTAACCCCTATTATTAGGGTATTATTATCCGGGGCTAGAGCTAGCAAAAGGGGTAGATAATAATAAGTATTAATACAAAAGGACTCGATATCTATAACGATTTCGTAAATACGCTAAATAGTAGCCTAGAAGTTATCGAAAGGTATACTACGACTAATATAATAGTTACGAAGGTTAGGGGAGAGCGAGTACCGGAGACGTAAGACCTTTACCTTATTATTCTATATAGAGCCGCCTAAAAGGGCTAACTTAGCCTTAAAGTAAACTAAGAAATCCGAAAAGGGTTCCTTAGAATACTACTTAAGGTACTCGAGCTTAATTATAGCGGTTTAGCGGTAATAAGGGTTTAGAAATATAGTACTAAGGTAATATAGAAAGCGGTCGGGGTTATAAACTATAGTTATACTATCCTTAAAATAAGGGGCTACCTTAGCCTAAATAGATAGTAAGAGGTTTTAGTAGATAAAAACCTACTAGTTATAGTTATTACTAATAAAGTCGTAGTTGGCTTATAACTTATAGGAGATTAGGGTATACTACGCGGGGAAAACGTTTTTATTTTTATTAAAAGGCGAGCCGGTAGGTAGCGGCTTATAACGGCTAAGCTAGAGCTCCTATAACTAGGCGTTCTATATAACTAGCGTCTACTACTAGGCTAGGATTATAGACTATAGCTTTATAATACGGGTATTTATATCCGGTATAAGCGGTATACCCCCTCCTTATTACGATATAGAGGCCTCTATAGGGGTATTTATTAGCTAAAAGAAAGTTTAATACTAATTAAATATTAAGGGATAAGCCCCGGTACGACTATATAGAGCGTCCGAAATAAGATTAATTAGTATATAGAAGGTAAGAAGGAGGAGGCTATCCGCGTACGCCTTATAGGCGGTAATAAGTTATCCTATAGTATCCTATAGCTAGTCTAGGTAAAGCCCGAACTATAATAGATTTAACCTATAATAACCTTTATTAATACTATTAAAAAGGTTAACCCCGAATTTTATAACTACTAGACGAATAGGATTAAAGAACTTATAAATAATAGTATTATTACTAAACCTATTATCCCTAATAAATACGAAATTAATAATTAGTTCGAGAAAATAACGCTTTTATTAAAATTATCCTAATAGTATATACTAATAGCCCTTATTACGTAGAAAGGAGAGAATAATAATAGGCTAAAGCTATAATATATATATAGAAAGTCCTATTTCTTCGGTAATTACTTTTATTAGAATGAGGGTATTAAGCTAATTAGATAGAAGCCTAATTCTAATATTATTAAGAAGATAAAAGCCCTTATTAAAAAAAACCTTATTTTAAAGACTTAGTAGAAAAGTTAATTACTATTATTAATTAGATTAAAAATAAGAAAAAGAAGGATATCCTTATAGTCTTAGTAGTTATAATAGCCTTTATAGCCGATATAAGGCCTGCTAATTAAATAGATCCTAGGGCTTATTCCTTTTATAAATCGATTATTATAAATATAAAGGCTAATAATTATATATTCTACGAACTTTTACTTTTTATAGATTATACGCCCCTAGTAAAGCCCCTTTAGGTCCTTTTAGACTCTAGATTCCTCCTTCTTTTAGGAAAAGGGATTATAGAATTCCCTATTAAGAATAAAAATACTTAGAAACTTACTAATATCCTATATATCCCCGATTTTTATTATAATATAGTTTTAGGCTATTAACTTTAAAAGGCCTAAATTAATTAAAGCCTTTTTAATAGTATTATTCGTATTAACGGATAATAAGTATATTAGATAATTACTATATATAAATAGGCTATATTATACTATTACTAAAACGATTATATACCGCCTATAATAATAATAACTATAATATTATTAAACGATAATAATAATAATAATAACTCTAATAATACTATAATTCTTTATTAATAATTTAGTTATCCTAGAGTAGCTACTCTTTAATAAATCTTAGGGGGTAAACCTACCCTTTTTACTATTAATTATAAACTATATTCCCTTATAAAGGCAAAGTATTTAATTAAGAGAACTCCTTTATCTTCTAAGGCTAAAAGACCTTTTTAAAGGCTTTATTTCGACCTTTTCCTATATAATATATTATATAATAAAAAGATAATAATACTTATAATTATTAATAATTATACGAAAATTACCTTTTACTTCCTACTAGTTAATATAATAATAATAATATTAATCTATACCTTAAAGGTTTTTATAATATTTATTAAATAATAATTTAATCTTAAAATCATAGTTCTTTATTATAATAACGATTATAGATTATAATCTAGCTATAATAATTAGATCGAATATAATAGTATTTAAAATAAAATAATAATACCTAATATACCTATAGGGTAAATAGTATAAAATAATAGGTAAGAAATAAGAAAATAGGAATTATTATAAAGGAGTACTCGGAATACTACTTATAACTAATAAGTATAAGTAATATAAGGTAAAATACTTAATTTCTATTTAATAGGAGATAATTCTCGAACTATTTATATATAGGAGTCTTTAGTACTCCTTAGGAGTATTTAGAGTCTTATCCTAAGATCCTTTCTAGAAGCTTTTTAGAGTTTTATATATAAACCTAAAAAGTATATATAAAAACTCCTAGAAGTTTATTAGGATAAGGTTTATTAGGGTATATTTACCTTATTAGTCTATAAGTTATTTAGGGTAAACAGTTTACTTATATCCTTATAAAGCTCCTAAAGAGAGTTTATATAGGATATACTATAATTATCTAAATACTCGTATAACGACTTGGACGGATCGGTAGGAATCTTAGACAGGAGGTATAACGTCGTATAATACCGTATAATTATATACTCGGCATTAGGTACGACTCTAGTCAAATATCGGCATAAATTCCTCGCGATTCCGACGTAAAGTCGGATCGATATTAACTCGATTCCGAAGAATAGGAATAGGGGAATCTCGTATATAAATATTAGGTCTTAGTCGTACGTTAAATAAAGAAGATAAGTATTTAGGACTAAAGTAAAAGTATACTTAGCGAGGACTACTATTAGTAAGGGTACTTTATCCCTCTATTATTCGATCGGTATATTACTATTATATTATACGTACGTACGGGATTACTAGGTATAACTATACGTAAACGTCGTAGCGTATTAACCCGCTATATTCGGTAGGGCGATAAAAATACCTAATTAATACTAATTAGTATTAGGAATAGCTATACGCTTTCGTCGTATAACGCTAGACTCGATACTACTTTACCGGAATAGAAGAATAGTTTAGATAATAGAAGTTATATACTCTATAGGATCCTAAAAGCTATAGCTATTTTCGATAATTTTAGATATACTTTTACTAGTATCTAGTTTAACTTCGATAAGACGGTTCTATAGTACTCGGTAAATACCTATTATAAGTTAATACTATTTACTCTTTTCTTCGAATCGGCTTTTCTTTAGTTTTAGTTAGAGTTTTTATCGATTTCGACTTAATTTCTTTTCGATTCTCTTTCGATATACGCTCGAAGTCGACTTAACTTTAATCTAAAGTCGACTCCTATTCGAATTAGTTTCGACTATACTTATTTTATAAAATACGTTTTTAATTAGTAACTACGATATTAAAAACTACGATATTAATTTTACGAATTTATAGACTTTCGGATACGTAAAACGGGTATATTCGAATAGGAAGTAAAAAGGAAATATAAATAAAGGAAAAAATAAAGGAAAAATAAAAGAAAAATAGTAAAAATAAAAGAAAAATTAAGTATAACTACTATAAGTATCCTAATAAGCGTCTAGCGTAGGATAAACTATATTCGAATACTATATAATATTAGCTTAAGTTTAGTATAACTTCGAATCGAGTTCGATAAAATATTAAAATAAGATTAAATATACCTTATCCTTCTACGCCTCGTCTAGCTAGTAGTTCGTAAAAACGAACTCGGCGAGGGTGGTTATAGCGGACGTAGCTAATACGAGGGTCTATATCCTCGAAGTTAGCCAACGATCTTATAAGTTCTATATACTCGAGGAGGAGTTTATACCGTATTATAGCGCTTTCCCCCCTTCCCGTACGGGTAATAGGCCTTTACCTTAGCTAATACTTATACCTAATACGCGTTAGTCGAAGGAGGCTACTCCGATAATTTACTAATATAAGATTAGTATAGGATAGCCTAATAGACTATCCCCCGAACTATAGTACGCCGACGAGTAGACGATAGTATTAGGGGGGGAGGGGCGGGGGTCGGCGTAATGGGGGCTGGGGTCGAGAATCGAGACGCACGAGGCGTCGACGGAGCGGGAGGAGGAGGAGGAGGAGCCCGACTAGAAGTAGAGGCACTACGCCTACGAGTAGAGGCAAAGGTAGGGGCTAGATCGACTAGAAATTAGTATAATTTTAACTTAAAACCTAGCCGATATCGACTTAACTTCGATATTATTTTATTCTAAGTTTATACTTATCCCTAGCTTATTCTAGGATAATTCCTAAATAAACTAGAGATAAGCCTTAGATAATATAACGATAGGGTTAAGATAAATAGTAACTTACTACGATAAGGAGGGGGGAGAGGGACGAGGTTAAGCTTATCGTTATTATCGTTATCGCTACCGTTATTATTACTACTACTACTAATACTAATACTACTACTACTACTATGGCTAATACCGCTACTACTACCGCGTTTACTATATCTACTACTACTACTACGGCTACCCTAAGTCGACGGAGACGGCGTCGCGGGGGTTATTATACCTCGAGATAAACGCGTATTTACTATAGTTCGATTTCTATTCGATATTAGCTTAATTCTTACTCGAATTCGACTTAAAATTATAATAAAAACGGTTTAAACTTACGTTAAGGAAGATAATAATAATAGTAGTAATAGTAATAGTATAGAGAAGAAGAAAAAACGATTTCGGAGAATTTTTCGTATGGGGTTATTAACCTTATAGGGTTACGTAGGGCTAGAGCCTTTAGCTACCTACCCCGCCCTACTACGCCTTACTTAGTACGCCTACGAAATTTTTTTCTTTCTTTTCGACTCGACTTATTTCTTTTCTTAATTTTTCTACCTATTTTTCGACTACGTCTTTTAACCTTATTTTTCGTTTTTCTCTTCTCTATCTTTCGTTCTCGCGGATATACGACCCTTCGTATAAAAGAAATAGTACTAGGGTATAAGATCCGACTATATTTTCGACCTAATTTTAATATAAGTTCGACGCGACTTTAAAATAATTTCGACGCGTTTTCGACCTAAATCCCTAGGATATATAATACGACGAAATAACGTATCCTAGGGATATACGATACTATAAAACAACGTACTCGTAGATATACGATACTACTAAGTAACGTACGCTAGGAAGAACCCCTTTAAGCTTAATCCCGATTAGTCTCTTATTCGACTAGACCTCTAGATCTAGATAAAAAAGTACTCGGGGATATAGTAATAGTCCGTACTACCTCTCCGTCTAATTATAAAAGAAAAGTTACTAGTATCTAAATACTCGTATAATGACTTAGACGGATCGGTAGGAATCTTAGATAGGAGGTATAACGTCGTATAATACCGTATAATCATATACTCGGTATTAGGCACGACTCTAGTTAAATATTGGTATAAATTCCTCGCGATTCCGACGTAAAGTCGGATTAATATTAACTCGATTCCGAAGGATAGGAATAGGGGAATCTCGTATATAAATATTAGGTCTTAGTCGTACGTTAAATAGAGAAGATAAGCATTTAGGACTAAAGTAAAAGTATACCTAGCGAGGACTACTATTAGTAAGGGTACTTTATCCCTCCGTTATTCGATCGGTATATTACCGTTGTATTATACGTACGTACGGGATCGCTAGGTATAGCTATACGTGAACGTCGTAGCGTATTAACCCGCTATATTCGGTAGGGCGATAGAAATACCTAACCGATAATAATACTTAGTATAAGGATTAATTAAAAGAAATTATTAGTAGATTATTACTTAGGATCCTATAATTAGGATTTAGGCTAGAGTCTTTATAATCCTAGTACTAAGGTTTAGTACTTAGTATATAGAATATCTTCGGAGTATTTTTAGGGTAATATATATAAAATCCTAGGAGTATTTAATAGGATAATATAAATAGAGTCTTTAGAGTCTTTTATAAGTTAGTATTCCTAGAGTATTTAGTAGGATAATATAAATAGAGTCTTTAGAGTATTTTATAAGGTAGAGTCTTTAGAGTATTTAGTAGGGTTTTATTAAAAGCTATTTTAACGTTTAATCTTATTCTATAATAAATCCCCTAGAAAGCGAAAAAATATATAATACTCTTATTATATTATTATAGGATTATAGGTAAATCTATAGTCTTTAAGTATAGTATTATTATAGTACTAGTATTAGTAATTATAATATATAATAGTATAGTTAAATAGTATAAATTAGCTAATTAAGGTTAAACTACCTATTATAATATATATAAACTATCGAGGTTAAACTAAACTATAGAATAAGGAGTCTTAAAGACTTTATAATAATAAGGAAATACTAAATAAGGCTTAAGCGGCTTACTCCTAAATAATAATAGTATAATTAATTATTATAACTCTATTTAAATAACTCGCTATATTTAGCCTACTCCTAGCTATAAAGACTATTAGTATTAGTTAATACTAGGAGTAGAGTACTAAAAGAGTCCTAGCCGGGGGATCGAATAGCCTATATATTACTATAGAATATAAGGGGTATTATAACTAGGGTAGTATTTATATAAGGCTATATTATACGATTCGGGTATATAATAACTACTAATACTAGGCATATAAAGAATTATTCTATATTAAAGTTTATTATAGTATTAATAGTAAATATAATAATAGTATCCGTATTAATAAATATAAGTACTTATCGTACTATATAAAATAAGTCTATAGTCGACTAAGCGTATAGAATAATTATATAAAGTATAAAATCGGTATAGGTAATAAATACTAGTAAAATACCGATAGTTTATATTATACGATTAAGAGAAATATTTTAGCCTAATATACCTTAGGCCTAGTTATAGAAAACTACGAAGGTTATAACTACTTCTATACTTTTAAATATTATTATTTTATTATTAATATATAGTATAGCTATAATAATAATTTAGCTATTATTATTATTAATATAATCCCTAATAATAATTAATTACTATAGAATAGCTTAGTATCCTTATATATTAAATAAGTAAATTATTTCCTATTATAACTATTATTTATATATAATAAAGGATAAGAATAATATAATATAATAATATTATTCCTTAGAAAGGCTATTAAGGATAACTAGGGCTATAGTATATAGTATAAATAAAAGATATTAAGTTATTATTTCCCGGGTAAGGTTAATAAAATACGCTAGAGTTATAATAGAGTATAATAATATAGAACTAAGAATACTAGATCCTAGTTAGAATAGAGTATTAATCGTATAATATTATTAGAGTTCTATAAATAGGCTATAATTAATTTCCTCGATATAACCGTATAGTATAAATTCGAGGAGCTTAATAACTTATACTTATTCCTTATCTAAAGTATTATAAAGGTTATTAACGATTAGTCGGATAAAGTATACTAGGGTAAATAGTACTTAGGCTATACTTAAGGCTAAACCGATAATATTATTTTTATTCTACTTAAAATAGTTATCTACTCCTTAAAAGAGTATAGGTATTTAGGTAATAGAACTACCGCCTATAGTAAATCGTCCTTATATATTTTAAGTATAAGGGGTTATTATAATAAGATCCTAGATTATAGGAAGACTATAATCGGAGTTATTTATTAAAAAGCAAGGTTATTTAATAAGAGTTAGGGTAATTAATTATCCGGATAAATAATAAGAGCCTTAGTTATCTACCTAACCTTTATCCGGGTTAAACCCTTTACGCTTAATAAGGCGGCGATATTCGTAAAGGGTTATTATATTTACTACCTTCTAGTATTTTTAGGCTATTCGCCGGGTTTTATAAAATACTTATACTATATTATCCTTATTACCGTATAATTCTAATATACGCTTATAATTATCGAAGGGAATTTATAAATAAGGGGTATTAAAGTAATTAAAAAATATATTATAAAAAATAGTATTATAACTTCTTTATCTAGAAGTATAGTTAATAATAAGTATAGAAAATATATTTTAAAGTAGGAAGTAGGAAGTATTAAGGTAATATATTTATTTATTTATATAAACGGAGGGTACTTTAGGTATTAGTTTTTATAATTATTAGGTACTTAAGGAGTTAACTTAATAGTATTAATTCTATTATATAATTACCTAATAATATAGTAAATAACTTTAGATAAAAAAATAGTCTAAATAGGCTACTACTTTTAAAGGCTATAGGATATATTATAGTATATTAGAGTTAGTATATAAAGAAATAATAAAATAATAACTTTTAAAATAATATATAGGAAATAAAAGGTAAAATATATTAAAGTAGAGTATTAAATAAAAGGAAATTTAAAAGGAGGAGAGATTTATCGGTAAACTATACTATAGGCGGAGTAGGATCCCTAGGTTATAGTATATTATACTTAGCTATTTCCTCCGCTTATCGTTTCTTAGTCTCCTTTACTCTTTTATAGATTTAGGTATAATTAGCTTCGAATAGTTCGATTAATTATAATATATATATAAAGGAGGCCTTTTCCTAGTAATTAAAATTTAAGGGTTATTTTTTCTAGTATTAGAATACTCGTATAACGACTTGGACAGATCGGTAGAATCTTAGACAGGAGTTTAAATAGGAGGCGTAATACTATATAACTCTAGTTAAATATCGGCATAAATCCCTCGCGATTCCGACGTAAAGTCGGATTAATATTAACTCGATTCCGAAGGATAGGAATAGGGGAATCTCGTATATAAATATTAGGTTTTATTCGTATATTAAATAGAGAAGATAAGTATTTAGGACTAAAGTAAAAGTATACCTAGCGAGGACTATTATTAGTAAGGGTACTTTATCCCTCTATTATTCGATTAGTATATTACTATTATATTATACGTATATATAGGATTATTAGGTATAGTTATATATAAATATCGTAGTATATTAACCCGCTATATTCGGTAGGGTAATAAAAATACTTAACTAATACTAATTAATATTAGGAATAATTATACGCTTTTATCGTATAATACTAAACTCGATACTACTTTACTAGAATAGAAGAATAGTTTAAATAATAGAAGTTATATACTCTATAGGATTCTAGAAGCTATAGCTATTTTCGATAATTTTAGATATACTTTTATTAGTATCTAGTTTAACTTCGATAAAACGGTTCTATAGTATTTAGTAAATACCTATTATAAGTTAATACTATCTACTCTTTTCTTCGAATCGGCTTTTCTCTAGTTTTAGTTAGAGTTTTTATCGATTTCGACTTAATTTCTTTTCGATTCTTTTTCGATATATACTCGAAGTCGACTTAACTTTAATCTAAAGTCGACTCCTATTCGAATTAGTTTCGATTATACTTATTTCGTAAAATACGTTTTTAATTAGTAATTATAATATTAATTTTACGAATTTATAGACTTTCGGACGTATAAAACGGGTATATTCGAATAGGAAGTAAAAAGGAAAAATAAATAAAGGAAAAGATAAAGGAAAAATAAAAGAAAAATAATAAAAATAAAAAAAAAATTAAGTATAATTACTATAAGTATTCCGATAAGTATTTAGTATAGGACGAGCTATATTCGAATACTATATAATATTAGCTTAAGTTTAGTATAACTTCGAATTAAGTTCGATAAAATATTAAAATAAGATTAAATATACTTTATCCTTCTACGCTTTATCTAACTAATAGTTTATAAAAATAAACTCGGCGAGAGCGGTTATAGTAAATATAGTTAATACGAGGGTTTATATCCTCGAAGTTAACTAATAATCTTATAAGTTCTATATACTTAAGGAAGAGTTTATACCGCATTATAGCGCTTTCCCCCCTTCTTATACGGGTAATAGGCCTTTACCTTAGCTAATACTTATACCTAATACGTATTAGTCGAAGGAGGCTATTCTAATAATTTACTAATATAAGATTAGTATAGGATAGCCCGATAAACTATCCCCTAAACTATAGTATACTAATAAGTAGACGATAGTATTAGGGGGGGAGGGGCGGGGGTTAGCGTAGCGGGGGCTAGGGTCGAGAATCGAAACGTATAAGGCGTCGATAGAGTAGGAGGAGGAGGAGGAGGAGCCTAACTAAAAGTAAAGGTACTATACCTATAAATAGAGGTAAAGGTAGGCACTATATCGATTAGAAATTAGTATAATTTTAACTTAAAACCTAGCTAATATCGACTTAACTTTAATATTATTTTATTCTAAGTTTATACTTATTTCTAGCTTATTCTAGGATAATTCCCGGATAAACTAGAAATAAGCCTTAGATAATATAGGGATAGGGTTAAGATAAGTAGTAATTTACTATAACGAGGAGGAGGGGGGAGAGGAACGAGGTTAAGCTTATTATTATTATTATTATCGCTACTATTATTATTACTACTACTATTAATACTAATACTACTACTATTATTATAGCTAATACTACTACCGCTACCGTATTTACTACGTTTACTACTACTACTATAACTACCCCGAGTCGACGGAGATAGTATCGTAGGGATTATTATACCTTAGGATAAACGCGTATTAACTATAGTTCGATTTCTATTCGATATTAGCTTAATTCTTACTCGAATTCGACTCGAAATTATAATAAAATCGGTTTAAATTTACGTTAAGGAAAATAATAATAATAATAGTAATAATAATAATAGGGGGAGGAAGAAGAAATAATTTCGGAGAATTTTTTATACGGGGTTATTAACCTTATAGGGTTATATAGGGCTAGAGCCTTTAGCTACCTACCCCGCCCTACTACGTCTTACTTAGTACGCCTATAGAATTTTTTTCTCTTTCCGACTCGACTTACTTCTTTTCTCGATTTTTCTACTTATTTTTTACCTACGTTTTTCGACCTTATTTTTCGTTTTTCTCTTCTCTATTTTTTATTCTCGTAGATATATAATCCTTCGTATAAAAGAAATAGTACTAGGGGTATAAGATCCGACTATATTTTCAACCTAATTTTAATATAACTTCGACGCGACTTTAGGATAATTTCGATACGTTTTTAACCTAAGTCCCTAGGATATATAATACGATAAAATAACGTATCCTAGGGATATATAATACTATAAAGTATTATACTTATAAATATATAATATAATAAAGTATCGTATACTAGGAAGAACCTATTTAAGCTAAACCCTAATTAGTCTTTTATTCGACTAGACCTTTAAATCTAGATAAAAAAGTACTTAGGGATATAATAATAGTCTATACTACCTCTCCGTCTAACTATAAAAAGAAAAGTTACTAGTATTAGAATACTTATATAACGACTTAAATAAATCGGTAGAATCTTAGATAGGAGTTTAAATAGGAGGTATAATACTATATAACTCTAGTTAAATATTAGTATAAATCCCTCGCGATTCCGATATAAAGTCGGATTAATATTAACTCGATTCCGAAGGATAGGAATAGGGGAATCTCGTATATAAATATTAGGTTTTATTTATATATTAAATAGAGAAAATAAGTATTTAGGACTAAAGTAAAAGTATACCTAGCGAGGACTACTATTAATAAGGGTACTTTATCCCTCTATTATTCGATTAGTATATTACTATTATATTATATATATATATAGGATCGCTAGGTATAGTTATACGTAAACGTCGTAGCGTATTAACCCGCTATATTCGGTAGGGTAATAGAGATACCTAACCGATATCTAGGCTATTAAGTATTCCTTAATTAGTCTTCCTCTTTTATATTAATATATACGGGAGTCTAGAATAGTTTCTACCTTTTATTCGTCTTCTCCTATATTAGGATTATCGACTAGCCTAGGTTATTCTACTAGGGCTTTAATAGGGTAAGTTAAAAAATAGAAATAATAGGATAAATATTAAAAAAGCTTTCGATATTTAGCTAGTATACGAGGTACCTAATATATTCGGTAATATAAAATAATCTAGTTTATTATTTACCGAGTTTTAGGGGAGAGTTATTTATAATATAATAGCCTTTACTAAGGTATAATTATACCTAATTACCTAGTTTAAATTCGATAGGTTATTTTTTAGAATCGTATTAAGCTTTTATAATAGCCTAGGTTAAGAAGATAACGATTATAACTTTATTATAAAGCGTATTTTAGTTAAGTATAGGTTATTAGTCTTTAAGGCTATATAGCCTATTATTTATATATTATCCTATAATAAGCTTACTTAGTAAGTATTTAATAATAAAAAAGAAGGAGTTATTTATAGAAAATTAAATTAGGAGAATAATAAGGGGCTATAGTTATCTAGGGTTATTTATTATAAAAAATCTTATAATAATTTCGATTATTTAATTATATTTTTTAGATAAGCTATTTATTTAAGGGTACTAGGCTATAAATATTAGGAGTTTAGTTCTAAATACTTTTTATAGTATATACTAGAGTTCTAAGGTATACTTAGGATCCCGATTAAAGATAATATATACTAGTATCCCCTAATTAGCTTAGAGTAAATAATAGTAGAAAGAGGAGGCTTATTCGGTAATTATTATAGGATTATTACTAGGGATAAGAATATAAGCCTTAGAAAATTTATTAAAAATAATAAAGAGTATATTAAAGAATTCGCCTAATAATAATAAGTATAGTATCCCCTTAGCTTTAATAGTAAGGAGGCTAATAAAAAAGTCTATTACAATTATATAGAATAGGATAACTAGGGATTAAATTAGAATAAATTATCTAGCTATTAGGGATTAGTCGGTTTAATTTCTATAGTAGGTATTATAAGTATTAATTATCTTATTAATCTACTTACGGAGGTATAAAATAGCGAAATTAATAATAATATCCTACTAAAGGCGGGTATATTTAGTTTAGTAGGAGTAATTAATACTCTAGGCTATAATAGTATAAGGCCCCTAGCCTAGAGAGCTAGATTAGGAAGATAATATTATTAGACTAGCGCCTAGGATATAGGGTAGGCTAGGGAGCCTAACCCTTATAATAGCTAGGCTAGGCTATAAGGCTTAATTCTTATATAAAGGGGTTGTTTTCCCCCTTTTTCTTCCTTTCTCTTTAAGTAAGGAAGCTAGGTAACGCCCTTCTTTAAGAATATAAATTAATTACTATAAGTATATTCTCCTAGCCTTAGTACGGGTACTAGGCTATAGCTTCTTTTACTTTTACCTACTTTTAATACGGCTTTTTAACTACTTTTACTACTAAATTTTAACCCCTTTTTCCTCCTTTATTTTCCCCCTTTTTTCCTTCTTTTCCCTCCTTTTCTTCTTTTCCTTAGGAGTACCCTTCCTCCCTCGCTAAAACTAGTCTCCGGGGTCGTAATCGAACGTTATAATAGCACGTTTAGGGCGGGTATTCTTTACTCTCTTTATCTTTAGAATACTCCGATATACCTTCCTTCTCCCTAGTCGGTAGACGACTTCTTTTTTTAGGTTCTTACGGCGTCGATAGCCCGGTTAAATCGGTAGGGATTATTTAATTAGGAATAATAACGCCGGCTAATTTAGTCAGGAGGGGGGAGAGACGAGGGGCTCGCGCCGATAGGTATAACAACCACTAATAGCCTCTTCTTCTTCTTCTTTCCCGTCTTTAAGGACCCCGCCTAGAAGACTCCCGGCTAGCCCGACGTTCCTTCCCTCGTAGCTAGTTTTCCCGCTCCTTTTTTCGTCGTTTTTAGCTTCTCTCTCTTCCTTCTTTTTGCTTCTTTCTTCTTCTCCGGCGGCAAAAATAATAGCAGAGGCTACTTTAGCTACGGTTCCCCTCCTATTTCTGCTTTTGGCTTCGAACGCCCTCCTTAGCCCTATTTTTTCGGCTGCCTTTTTCCTTCTCTAGTCTCTTGCTTTCTTCTCCTCCTACGGCACGCCCTCTTCGACTACCGACTGCCCTAACCATTTGATTAAATACCGGCAGTAATAACGGGATCGAGATCAGGATCGAGATTAGTAACGGTAGTAATAAGGTTCGGGTACGACGTCCGACGCACCGCCGCCTTCTCGTTCCTTCCTTAGCGTTCCTTCGGTTTCCTCTCCCTTGCTTTCTAGTTCGGCGTTATTAGCGTTTCCTTCCTTTCCTTTGCTTTCTTCCCTTTCCGCTCCGCCCTGCCTTAGTCCCCCGTTATAGGACCTACGGTAGTTACTACCCTTAGTACTTACTCGTCTCTCTCTTTCGGGCCCTCCCCTTCTTCCTTTTTAGGGGCAGAAGATCAATTACTTCCTCGTACGCTTCGAGGCCAAGATCCCGGAAGACTAGAGACTCGAGTAGCTCCCTTTTTTTATCGGCTCCCTTTACCGCTAATAGGTCGAAGACCTAATAGACGGACTCTCCTAGTTAGTAGCTAAAGTAGTACTCCTATATTATTATAGAGTATTTAATTAGGCCTATTAGGCAGGTCTCCTATTACGGCTATAGTAATACGAGGTATAGTGACCTAATAAGCTAAAGGATACGATCGACTAGCTCGAGAGGTATACTTCCTTTTACCGATAGATCGACCCTAGTACTAGTACTTTAAACGACTCGATAATATACTCCCTTAGTCTCTTCTTAGCTCTACTATAAGATATTCGGCAGATGCTTTTAGAAGACCTTAGCTAGAGTCCCTATTTAACCCCGTACGGCTACCTCTTTTCCCGGGCTTTCTTCTTCGCCTCTCTCCTCTTTAAAGACGAAGAAGTCACCCGCCGACGAGATACTACCGACGCTACCGTGTTTACCCGTTCCTTTAGCTATTCCTTCTCGTTGTCTCCGTCTTCTTCCTACTATCCGGAGCTATAGCCCGGGTAGTTTCTAGTCCTATAGGGAGTTAACCTTTCCTTCCTAGATATATAACCTATTATTACCGAAGGTTTTAATTAAATAGTCTTTAGGAATAAGGTTAATACTTAGGGTTTTCTTTCTTCTTTTTCTTCCTTTTTCTCCTTTCTTCTCTTTTCCTTTCTTTTTTTCCTTCCTTATTCTTTTTATCTCCCTTCTCCTTATATCCTTTAATTTACTCCCGCGTTATTATCGTATATAACCGCCTTTCCTTACTTTTACCTTCTTTTTTCTTTCCCTTTCCCTTTCTTTATAGCCGTACTTATACTATAGGGAGTAGTTTAGTAGGAGTAATTAATACTCCTAGCTATAATAGTATAAGGCCCCCGGCCTAGAGGGCTAGATTAGGAAGGTAATATTATTAGACTAGTACCCGGAATATAGGGTAGGCTAGGGAGCCTAACCTTTATAGTAGCTAGGCTAGGTTATAAGGCCTAATTCTTATATAAAGGGGTCGTTTTCCCCCTTTTTCTTCCTTTCTCTTTAAGTAAGGAAGCTAGGTAGTACTCTTCTTTAAGAATATAAATTAATTACTATAAGTATATTCTCCTAGCCCTAGTACGGGTACTAGGCTATAGCTTCTTCTACTTTTACCTGCTTTTAATACGGCTTTTTAACTACTTTTACTACTAAATTTTAACCCCTTTTTCCTCTTTTATTTTCCTCCTTTTTCCCTTCTTTTCCCTCTTTTTCTTCTTTTCCTTAGGAGTACCCTTCCTCCCTTACTAAACTAGTATAGAAGTTTCTAATATAAGCGTTTTAGATAATATTTTTAGCGTAGTTATTAAGGATATAGAGTTAACGTTAGCTATCGTAGTCTATAATATATAGGAGGTTCCTAGTATAAACGAATAAGAGTCCTAATAATATAGTATAATCTCTAAGCTATTAGATAATCTTACCCTATTATAAGTTATTTTTATATCCCTTAGTAATCTATTTCTCGATATTAGGCTAGATAAAAGTCTTTATAAAGTAGAATATTATACTATCTAAGGCGTTAGCCTATTATACGTTATTAAGTTCTCCTAGTTTAATCGCCTTATCTAGTAGTATAATAGCTTATAATTATTATAGGGTATTAGGTATAATATTTATTATACTACGGATATAATATATAGTTAAAGGGAATTAGTTAAGGTATTAAAAGGTATTAATAAGCCTATTATTAAACCGGCTACTTTTTATAAACGGTAAGGTTTATTTTATAATAGTATATATTATTATATAATCGGTAAGGATAATTATTAGTATAATACTCGAGAAGATAAATATATAAAGCTTTTAAGTAGCCTAGACTAAGTAAGTAATTTCGAGCTTTATAGGCTAGTATTATAATTCCCCGCCGCGGAATATATAGCTTAAATATATAATCGGGCGGATATTAATTCGGGTTAGGATTAATTTATAATCCTATTATACTAGGGGGTTAACTTAATATACTATAATACTAAAACTATATTTATAACTAGTATTAAGCTAAATAATTAGCGGGATAATAGGATTATAATACTAAAAGTATTATAAGGTAATTAAGGCTTTAGTAATTTATTAAAAAGTATTAATCTCCTTTAGGGTAGGCTAGTAGGATACGGATATTATATATTATACTTATTCCTTCCCTCCTACTAGTACTCCTTAGTCTTTTCCTATTCGTAGGAGTATTATTTTTTAGGCCTAAAGGGGCGCGATTATTTTAAAGAACTAAGGATTATATATTAGAGTTATCCTACTATACTAAGCTATCGTTTAAGTTAAGTAAGGGTTCTAGGGAATTCAATAAGGCTAAGGACTTAAGTATAATTGTTTATATTTATAATACTAAACGTATTTACTTTATACCCGAGTAATTAGACTAAGGGGTATCCGAGGAATAATTTAGGTCCTAAAAGGGTTATATTATAGTCGATAAACGTAGAAAAAACTATTCGGAGGTAATTAAAATATTCTTATACTATATCCGAGAAGATAATAATATTATTAATATATATAATAGTAAACTTAGTAAAAGAGCGAAAAAGAGTATTTATAAAGCGCTAAGTATATACTAAGGAGTTCTTAAACCCTATTAAGATTACTTTAGATTATTTAAATCTATAGTAGGTTATTAGTATAAAACGTTTAATATAGTCTAAATAAACTAAGAATTAATAAAAAAATAATTTAGTATTTATAATTAATATAAACTTCTTATTATAAAGTTTTATAATTATATATTCTTATTTAAGTATAGGATACGCGTTTAAGATTACAAGACTATTAAGGACTCGAAGGTTTATTACTTATTAGTTTTTAATTTTTCTATTAATAATATATAGTATATTAAAAATAAGTATAGTAAAGAGTATTAGCTTTATAACAAACTATATATATCCTTTCTAGTATAAGGTATTTAGAGCTTCGTCGATATATACTTTATCTCTAGCTCCTTAATAGTATAATTATAAGGTAATATAGTATTATTATTAATTATTTATTAGTAGTATATAAAGTAAGTCCTTAGAATCCTAATAAATAAGCCTATTATTAACCTAGAACTAAGGGAACTCGGCTATAAGTCTTTATAACTAGGCGCTAAGCTCGATATTATTATTATATACTATAATTCCCTTAGGCGTTTAAATCTTAGGACCCCTAGGTACCTTAGTAATATTAAGGTAGAATAGTACTATTAAATCCTCGGGCTATAATAGTATATTATAATTCTCCTTATTATATATAGGTAGATTAAATAGGGTAAAGTTATAATCGATTAATAATTTATTAATATTAATAAATCGACTAATTAATTAATTCGCTTAAAGGTAAATAGTTCCTTATAATATATTAATACTAATAATATAATTAGGGTTAATTATAATAATTAGTATAAGTTAATTATCCTATAGTTTAAAGAGGAATTCCTATAATTATTTATAAGTATATCCTTTAATAAGTAATATATATAAAGCTCTAGGGGGTATAATTATATTATCCTTAATTATAAGTTATTATAATATCGGAGGTCCCTAGTAGTAAACCCTAGCTAGGATAAGTAAGGATTTATAAGAGCTAATAATAATAAACTTAGCCGAATTAACTATATTAATTAAATTAGGAATAAGCTATTCTTATCCGAATAAAAGCCTAGCGTAGAGTTCTAGTATAATCTATACTCTAACTCGGACTCTACTAAATATAGGCTAATATTCAGGACTAGGATATAATCCGAGGAGACGAATTTTAAAGTCCGCTTATCCTATTATTTTAGCCTATTTAATACTCGTAAAGGATACTTATTTAGAGTAATTAATACGGAGTTTCTTAACGAAGGGTAGCTAGTCCTCGGATATAATATAGCGATTTATATTATTATTTATATAGTATAATTAAATATTCTAGAGTTTATAATAGTTAATAATATTAATTTATACGTAATTAAATAGGCTAGGTTCGCTTAATAATACTAGTATTCCTTATAGGGTAGCCTTAATATATAGTATATCCTCTAATTAACTTATAATTTCTTATATATTAGTATAAATAAGCTAGATAGTATTATTTAGGATAATACTACTATTATTATAGGTATTTATAATATACTTAAGGAGTTTATTTTAGGATATTATAATAAAAGGGTATTTATTATATACTAATACTAGATTAACTTTTATTAATAGTATAAAATAAAGCTTATCCTTTATAAATTAGAAGATATTAATTAATTAATTATTATCCGTATTATTATCTTCGTTAATAATACTTTAAGAGAAGAGGGTAGCTAATTAGGGTAAGAAGAGGGATTTATTACTATTAAATATATTTCCTTTATTAAAGGCAATATAAGATATTTCCTTTTTAATCCCAGGTATTAATAAACGCGTAAAAGGTTAATCGGGTCTTACTTTTTTATTATTTAGTATTATAAACCTAATACTACCGGGTATATTATTATATATTAGGGTTATACTTCGATATATTAGTACTTCTATAAAGGGTATAAAGGTATTCTTATTCTATAGTATAGGGCTCCGTCTAGAGTATTAATTATTAAGTTAGGATATAGAGTTTTATTTACTATACTTAGTAATATCGAATATAGTAAGGCTCCTAATAGTATATTTTATATAAAAAGCTAGTATATTATAAACGTAGTTATTTATTTACTAGTCGAATAAGGCTATTCCCTAAGGGGGTTAAATAGCTTTCTAGATTAATAAGTCGATTTTATCCTATATAATTATACTAATTTAAGCCTTAGAGTATTAAGTAGTCTTAGCCTTACGCCTAAGGTAGGAGATTTAGGCTTAAAAATTATTACTTTTAAGGATATTATAAATTATAAACCTATTCTTATAAAAGGCTATTATAGTAACCTTTAAGCGTATATAAAAACGGTCTTAGAAAGCGGTTATTTATAATAGTAATCCTCCGGGTTAAGTAAGGGTAATATATTAGTCGAAGCTTAGGTTTCTAGAATACTATTCTACGGTATTACTATAAAGGATAAATAGGATTATAATAGCGAATTTATCTACGTATTCTAGTCCGCGTTATTTAAAACGTTAAATCGCGTTAATAAAGCGTTTAATACTATAGTATATCGTTATTTTATTAGTCTCGAGTACTTTGTTAAATATAGTATTATATAGGCTAACTAGGTTAAATCGTCTAATATTATTAATATAAATACGCGGATAACTAGGGTAATTATATTTATTTAGTATTATTATAGCTATAATAAGTAAGTCTTTTAATACTATAGTATCGACTATATATACCTAGGATATATTAATAATAAAGGCGGGGATAATTATTATATTTATCCCTTTATAGCCTTTATTAAGCCTTATATTACTTTAGTAGCTAGTATTTAAGGTATTAGGTTTAATTAGGGTAGATTTAGTATTCTTATTACCGGGTAAGAGTATTATTAGGGGTATAATTACTTAATTCTTAATATATAGGCTATAAAGGGCGGGAGTAAGCCCTATAGTTTAAAGTATATTTAATTCTATTAGTACGTATAGAGTAGGAAAAGGGGTTATAAGGATTTTAGTTAAAAATAAGGATAATAAGCTTTAGTAAATATAGAGTTAAGAATAGAATTTAGAATAATTAAGGGTAAAAACGGAAGATCTAGTATAGGAGTCTTATAAGACTCTTTAAGGATTAAATAATAAATAGTATTTACTTAACTTAGGGTTAAATAAAGATAAGAATAGGTTAAACTTAGGTTAGGATTAAGTAAGAGTAAGTAGTTTAAGCTATACTACTTATTTATATCGATTTTCGAATTCTTTATAATTTTAAATATATATAGGGTAAAAAAGCTAAAATTAAAGGAGTTCCTAGGGTAGGTTTAGGTTATAGGACTAAGATTATAGAACTCCTTAGTTATAATAGTATTATATATAAATAACTTAAGTCCTCTTATCTAAAAGGGGGTATATTAAATACGTATTATAATACTATTAGATTATATTTACCTTTTAAATATAAAGTTATATTTCTATTTTAAGGGTAGAAATAGTCTACTCTAGGATTAAGAATTTACCTAAATCTACTTCGTATTAAAAAGCTAGAAGTTTCCTTCCTAGGAAGATATTTAGTCTAGCGTTTTATCTAAACGCTAGTTTATCGATTATACTATAGAACTTAAATATATTTAAAAAATATAGTTTAGTTTTACTAGAATTACTATTATTTAATATACTTATAGGGTAAATAATATAAAATAATAGGTAAGGAATAAGAGAATAAGAATTATTATAAAGGAGTATTTAGAATACTATTTATAATTAATAAGTATAAATAATATAAAATAAAATACTTAATTTTTATTTAATAAGAGATAATTCTCGAACTATTTATATATAAGAGTCTTTAGTACTCCTTAAGAGTATTTAGAGTCTTATCCTAAAATCCTTTCTAAAAGCTTCCTAGAGTTTTATACGTAAACCTAGAAAATACGTATAAAAGCTTCTAGAAGTCTATTAGGGTAAGGTTTATTAGAATATATTTATTTTATTAGTTTATAAGTTATTTAGGGTAAAGAGTTTATTTATATTCTTATAAAGCTCTTAAAGGGAGTTTATATAGAATATATTATAATACTTAGTATAAAGATTAGTCGAAGGAGGTTATTAGTAGATTATTACTTAGGATCCTATAATCGAGATTTAGGCTAGAGTCTTAGCGATTCTAGTACTAAGGTTTAGTATTTAGTATATAGAATATCTTTAAAGTATTTCTAGGGTAATATATATAAAATCCTAGGAGTATTTAGTAGGATAATATAAACGGAGTCTCTAGAGTCTCTTATAAGCTAGTATTCCTAGAGTATTTAATAGGATAATATAAGCGGAGTCTTTAGAGTATTTTATAAGGTAGAGTCTTTAGAGTATTTAGCGGGGTTTTACTAAGAGTTATTTTAATATTTAGTCTTATTCTATAATAATACCCTATACCTTAGCTTAAAATAACCCTATTAAGTATACTAGGAGCAGGCTTAGTAAAAAATCACTTACTTATAAAATTACTTATAAGTGATTTTGATTTTAAGTAATTTTACGATGATTTTTTGCTTAGTAATATAAGTTTGAGTGATTTTGAAGAGCTTGAAAATCAGAGTGATTTTTAAGTGATTTTTTATAAGTGATTTTATATACGATTTTCTGATTTTATAAAATCATAGGGTATTTTTTTTTTAATTTAGTATATAGTATATATAGTTAAAAAATATACTTTAGAACCTATTTTTAGCCTTATAATAGTAGAAAACAAGTAGAAATATAAAATAACCTTTTTTAATTTTTAAATATAATATTATAAATAAGATATTAAATTAATTATTTAACTTTTTAATAACTTTTTAATTACTTATAAATTATTAACTAAAGTAATAATTCTTAGTTAATTAGTTAATAGTTAGTACCTAAGTAACTAAAGTT